>CAUYRH010076917.1:0-21990 GCA_963574655.1 Perodicticus potto
TATGGGTGCCCACCAGAAGGCCTGGCTATTTTTCTGTTGTAGTTGTTATTGTTGCTTAGCTGGCCCGGGCAGGGTTCATACCCCTCAAACCCAGTGTTTGGGGCCAGCGCCCTAACCGCTAAGCTGTGGGCAACAATCCTAAACAACAGAAGTTTATTCTCACAAAGTTCTGGGGATAAAGATCCTGAAATGAAGTAGCGTCAGGGCCATGCTCCAGGGAGGATCCTGCGTCTTTCAGCGTCTGGTGATGACAGGTGATCCTCAGCCTGTTCGCAACCACTGCCTCCTTGGTCACATGACATTTTCCATCTGTGTCTGTATCTACATGTACTTTTGGTTCCATGTGTGTAAAATTTCCCTCTTCTTATAAAACCGTTCATTTCCGATTAGGGTTTACCCTAATGACCTCGCCTTAACTTGATTACATTTCAAGAGACTCTATTTTCAAAAAGGTCACATTCGCGAGTACCAGAGGTTGGGATTTCAACATATATTTTATGGGAACACAATTCAAGCTATAATAATGGTCCTTTGCGAAAGCTCGATTCATTTTTGTACAGCCAGAAAGTATATAATTGGCCACAAATAGAATGTAATGTTTCTTTGATATCACAAACAAAGACAGAAGACTGGTCAGTTTCCAAAAATATGTTTGTGTGCTTTTTTCTCAGAACTACTTGGAGTTATCTTTTTAATGGTGGCAATCATAGTTTCAGGGCAAAGTATTAAATAAAACATTCAATTTTCCTTTTTTTCTGAGACAGAGCCTCAAGCTGTCACTCTGGATAGAGTGCTGTGGCATCACAGCTCACAGCAACCTCCAATTCCTGGGCTCAAGTGAGACTCTTGCCTCCGCCTCCCAAGTAGCTGGGACTACAGGCGCCTGCCACTACACCGGGCTCCGTCATTGTTGTTTGGTGGCCCGGGCTGGATTCAAACCCACCAGCTCAGGTGTACGTGGCTGGCACCTTAGCCCACTGAGCCACAGGTGCCGAGCCAACATTCAATTTTCCATTGGTCAGGAATAGAGGATTTTCCTTCGAGGATTATTGGTGATGATACTCTTTATACAGTTTAACACTTGAAAAAAATTGTAAAATATTGCTGACCAATAGAATTTCCTCATGTCTTTCTAGTTGTGGATCACTCAAAATGAAAGATGCAAGGGAACCGTGGCCCGGAGTCTGCACACACAAATGAGGGGCATCCTTCACCCCGGCTTTCCAGAAAGAGTGTGCTTCTGCTAAGAGTGTGTACAAGTACCCAAGTTGGTACATTCTTAAAAGCATTGTTGGTTATGCCAGCTTTAAAGAAAACTATTTTCTCCATTCAGAAGAGTGATTCTGTCACCTTATTGTTTTAGTTGACTTTTTCTTTCATTAATGATTAACAGTGAAGTTGAATGTTTATTTTTTCAATGGAAACATCTTTTTCTCTCATCACTTGTCTTTTAATTTTTGATATAGGAAATTTTCTTAAACTCTTTTCTTACTATTTCCTTCATAATATATATATTATTTTCTCTGTTGTGATGTTTTCTCCCAATTTAGGAACTTTTTTTTTTGCCTATATGAAAGTAAGTCAAATATATACCCAAGAGGAGACAAGCCACATGTAGACCCAGAAAAAATGTCAGGCACATTTTTGCAAAACCAAAAGAAACATCTCCATTCTTACTGATTCATTCATCAAACCAATGCACCTGTTGGATACTAACTCTACCCCAAGCAGAAGGGGAAATTAACCATGGTTCCTTCTCATGTGAAGTTTACATTCTGGTGAGGAATATCAAAACATACAACAAATATTCCCTTCTAATGCAATCAAAGTTATTACAGAGTCGTATATAAGGATTAATGAGAGTATCAAAAACAGACATTTTAGTATTTCTTAGAGGATAAATTAGAGAAGGCTTCAGAGGAAGTCCCTACCTGAGCTTGGATGATTAAAATGATGAGTAGAGAAAACTCAGGCAGGAGAGAAAGGAAGAAAAGGAATATGCACAGAGAAAAGGGGTGTGAAACAATGTGAAAGCCTTTCAACTATGTTGCACACTCAGGGAGCACGGTGACCACTGATGGCTTGGTTATTTTTGAAGACATGGTGCTTAGCCCTCTGGCTTGAACAAATATATTCTCAATATTTTAAAAATAAATCAGTAAGTGAATACATGCGAGTGTGCAAGAAGTAATGAGAATAAGTGAATACATGCAAGTGTGCAAGAAGTAATGAGAGGCAATAAGGCAATAAAGAGGTGTGGTGCAGCTGCAGTGTGGGGCGGGGTCACCAGGGAGTGTTTCTGAGCCCTGGGGAAGAGACGAAGTTCGCAGGAGCCCTTGTCCTTGAAGTTCACTCCATCAAGCAAAAGTGTGGCTGGCCACGTATCCACTGACACTAAATTTATTTAATATTGCCTAAAGGTAAGCCTGATAAAGAACTAGAAGTTAGAAACATTAATTTTAAAATTAATCCCTTCCTTTTGGCTTGGAAATTACCAAAGGTACAATGAACACTATGTGGGTGGGGGACGTACTTATTGCATTGACTAACGCATAGCGACTATGCATGTAACATTCATACCCCCTTAATATTGTGAATTAAAATATTTTACGTTAACAGAAAGAACATTATGTAAATGTACATTCAAGATAGTAGAGTTTTAAAAAGTATTGGCAAGACATTAATGTATAAATACTTGGAAAAAGAAGGAACATATCACTACCATGTTCGTGTAGTTTATCTTCTATGAAGTAGCTGATGACATCCTACCCAGGTTGTTCCAGCTTCGGAAAGACCAACAAGCCTGATTTGCTCTGCCGACTTTGTTGCTGTGCAAAACATTGGTGGTCTTCAAATCTCCCACTGCCTGAAAGTGTAAGCGACATAATTTGCCCTGAAAAACCATGTTGGTGTGTGTTCCAAATAATAGTCATGTAATTTGGAAGCCAGAGTTTGAATCACCTTCTGATGTGATTTCTGCTTTAGGACTACCATAGTTTACCTTTTTCTTCACTTCCACAATCTTGCCTTAAGAAGTTATGTGGTTCTAACACAATTTCGGGGAAACTTAATGTTGCTGTAGCCGTAAAGTTGTGAATGGAAATTTCCTACCTGTGCAAAACTCGCTGTTGAATAAAGCCTGTAAGAAAGCTTCATGGAAATAACTGCTGACAAGGAGAAAACGTTTCCTTCCTTAAATCTCAGTAAAAAAATAGTATTCACAAAAACAAACTCAAATGCACACACATGCTATAAATATAGCAACTTGGGTTGAACTCATGTCATTAAAAGAGCCCCAGACAGTTCATGCAGACTCTGAACTTCCCATGAAAAATTCCTGGTTTTAAAGTAGATGAAATTAATCAAAATCTCTTTGCATTTTTATGCTCATTATTGGAAGCATTCCACACTTGGGTATGATTTAAATTTCCACAAAAATGCAGTGAATCTAGAGTTGGCATTAAAATGTTATTAAGATGACAAGTTATGATCAGTGCTTCCTTGGACGGGGTTGGTGATGGGGTTTCCAGCTTATTAATACTAGCAGAGGTCTTAGAGAGCTGCTCATTAATCATTTCTCTTTTATCAGAATGTCTTTTATGATGTAAGAGGGTAAAAAAAAAAAATCTGCTGTTCCCTAACACCTTCCCTGACTGTCTCAGTCTTGGGAGGCTCTGCACTTGGCATCCAGATCTGCTCTGCTGGTTTATCTCTTTCTTGCTCGCCAATTATTCTGAAATGGCATTTCTCCCAATCCTAGGAAATGCTAAACAGATGAGAGTCATAATAATTCCATTGTTCCATGTTCAGGTCTATGAGGTATACAGGTATAGCGTTCTGGAAGTTAAGGAACTCTGGTGAATCATTAGGTTGAATAAGGAAAAGCAATAAATTATCAGATACACTTGCAGGTTGCTAGGAAGGCAGTCCTGGTGCAAAGATCTCAGAATTAGCATTAGAGATAGGCCCTGCAGAGAAGATACTCCACAGATAGTTACTGGGTGAATAACTGAGTGAATGTATCAGTTTCAATAATCTATTTCCCTTGCAATAAATCATAGCAAAACTGATTTTCAATTCAAGGTCTTTGGCTGAGAACTCCTAAATTCCAATTTAAAGGCCCTGTCTCCTGTAGATAACTTACAGCTGCTCTGAACTTTTAAGCGGTAGGTACTTCAAGTTAGCGATAACTGGATTCTGCGTCTTCACGTCTTAACTTATTCATTATTCTAACTTTCCCTGTTTAGCATCAATCACGTTTTTCCACCTTCTGCTTTCCCCAGGAACATATTAAAAAATAGTTGTCTTCTTTTTCCCTTTATTCTTCCTTAAGGAAGAGGTGAAGGAGTTTAGAAATATACATGAGTTCTGAGAAAAACATCATGAGAATACTGATCCCTGTTTATGAGCCAATCAGTTTAGTTCTCTGCTCATTGCTTTATCTATCCATTTATTTATTTACTTATTATAATATACAGTGGTATTTTTATAAGAGGAAGCATTGGGGAAGTTCATCACGGACCTAAAAGTTGTTTAAGACAAATATGTGTTCATTTGCATGTGCTTACACAGACATCAAAGCAAACAGAAAAAATAGAGAAAAATCATGTGAGTCTACTAGATACATTTGTGAAATTATTTGGATCGTAGCCAGTTTACTTTTAGAGTTCTGTTGAATGAAGTGTGCTATGATCGGTAGTTCTCAAGAGTCTCCAGTGATGGTGTATAAACACTTTATAAAATTTCCTTTGAAAGTATTTGCATTTTGATAAGCACACGAATTCTTTATATTTCTTTGCATGCAATAAACACTTTTTAAGTGAATATGGTGATATCTATAGTTGGAAAACCTTTTTTGGGGTATTATAAAAAGCGTATCCTTTGCCTGCTGAGATTCCATTAAATCTTCAGGATGACATGCGCATTTTTACAACATGTAAAGACCATTGTGATTACGTGGATGCTGAATTTGGGTTTGTTTGGAGGTATCTTACAGACCTTTAACACTTCAAGCAGTGCCAGATCGTTCTCTTGATCATAAACTTCCTTTGTATTCCTGGACTCCAACAGGAAGACGCTTTGGTTAAGTGAGACTGGGGGAGGACGAGTGTCACAAATCAAATCAATCACAGCCTACCCTTCCAGACGATTTTACTCCTAAATGGGTCCAAGGTTACGTGCTTAGGTATGATGCTAGGTATAACTAGTTAGAAAGTTTCTAATTTGTTTCAAGTCTATAATCATTTTATTAAAACAGCATTTTTTCAAGACCTTATTGGTGATAGGGTGAGGAAACACGTGCGTTTATGTCCAACAACAGTTTATCCAAACCTCGTTCTAACCTGTACACTTTGTTTAGGACCAAAGTGAAATGACACGTGCGCAAATGGCGATGAAGGCGCTAAAGATCCGCTGTAGACAGAGATATTCAACAGAAGTGAAACAGCTAACTGCAGGATGAGGATACTTCATTTTTTTTTTGAGAAATAGAAATTGAAGTTCAGACATTTCTATCAAGTTCCTACTCATAGAACTTGAGGTAATAACTTTATGAAAGTAGAATAGGCAGTTCAATTTGCTGTTAATTAGTTTCTAATTCAGGGCATTTTTCAATCTATCGTACTGGGCTCTCTTCCAGACACCAGGAATCTCTGGAAAATAGACAGATGCAGAGGCGTGGCCCACTCACACTTGCTGGTGATTTATATGTGGTTCTCCTCATATTTTCTGTTATTATTTATTTTAAATTTTGAAGTTGTTAATAAAAAGATTAAAAATGCTCTGTAATATTTTCTCTGTGTTATAATTCTTATTCATCACTTTGGTTTCTTTTTTTTTTTTTTTTAATCTGGATAAGTAATGTGACATATACAATTTGCAAATAATAGGGAAAAAAAACTATGGTTTTATCTGTAAATCCCTGAAAATGCTACTGAACATCTTTCTTGACTATCTCTTCTTCTAAGCCAGCCCACACGGGAGTAAAAACATGTTTTCTGTGGAGCATATAGGAGGTCTCAGGCAGTGCCTCTGTTCTCCACGGGGAGCTGGAAGGCCAGGAAATGGGCTGCTTCACCCCTAAATTTATGTGCTCACCATCCAAGATTAAAGAAAATTCTTCTGCTGGCCTTACTTCTCCTTAATACTTTGTGGATTATGACATGGGATCCCATTTTTATATTCATTAAAGAAACAAAGCAAAATCTCAAAGAAAAAATATCATAAGTCTTTAGTTATTTCCTTAGCTCCAGTTAACTTGCTGGTATAAATAATACTTGGGTTTGAAACTTGTAGTCCTGCACATGGTTAACTTAATTAACTTACTTAACTGCTACACCAGAGGATCTCATAGATTTTTCCCTGATTGTTGATGTATTTACATAATTACAAGGAAGGTATAATAATATTTACAACAATAAGCTCTCTTTCTTTGGACATGGCTTGTCTATTTTTTTAATGAAAAAATTAAAAACAGGATATTTAAAATTCTAATGAGTTTTGGATGGATGGTTGATTCAGAAATCCAGAGATTACTACACATGAGGAATTTATCATCAGCTGTGATGGAAAAATTGGTACCAGATTAGTCTTCCTACAGAACAACCATAAAAATAGACACACAGACAGCTGTTGTTGGGTGTTGACAATCGGTACCCTACTGTCTACCTCGGGACACTTCCCTCACTATGGTGGTCCTGGGTCCTGATGAGCTGGAGGCACAGAGTAAAGAGAAATGTGTAGCAGTAGGATCTGGGGGGGGCAGGGCCCGATGATGAGAGGTGTGCACGTCGGGGTGTGCACATGTGCACATGCCTGTCGGGGTGTGCACGCGTCCGGTTGTGTGCACAGTTCGGGGTCTGTGCGTGTCTGGCACCTTCCTTTCTAGGCTTGCCCTTAAGTGCTATGATTTCATGGAAACAAACAGCATTTCATTTTGGAGAACACTGGAAAATAAAATAACTTCTTCCGTATATTTTTGGGATGTTCTTCTGTAGCTATGCTATGATGGGCATGTTCCCAATCAAATTTGAGTGACCTGAATATTATTTATGCCTTTAAAATATACTTTGAGGGGTTTTGTTTTGCTATGAAAATTCTTAACGGCTTTGTGCATATCCAAAAGCAGTTTCTACAGAGATTTTAGTAATGAAGAACTGATTTAAAGGTTAGAAGAGGGAGTATAAATCTACTAGGCCCCATTCTGAGCGTCTCTAAAACCATGGCCTCCCGCCCTTGACTTGTTAGTGTAAATCATAGTGAAGGGCCTGGTGTCTGTTCATCCATCTCTTTCTTGAGTTAAAGCAGGTTTATAATTCTGACACGTGCTTGATGTTACTGCTGTTGAATAGAGACGGCTCATATTCTGTCAAAATTCTATTTTTAGGTACTAATGGTTTTCCTTTCTATGGGATTTCCTGCAAGATCTTGTGTTTACCAGAATGTGTGAGAATATTCAAGAAGCAATAAATTCTAACAGCTATTTCTGTGGCAGCTCTGCTTTTCCCTCATGGCGTGGCGACCACCCTGAAGTCATATAAATTGGAAGCCAAATCACAAGAGGAACCTCGAAAGCTCCAGGACTTTTAAACAGCCTGGCCATGGCCAGAAGGGTTGTGTGTGTGCAGTGTGCCATGGGTATATTTAAATTCCCATTTGATTATTTATAGAATACTTCTACTTCAGGTGAACGTTATGGGACAATGGAGTATGAGTCACTTAGATTACAGAATTGTCTGAGGATTGCAGAAGGAATACCTGAGGAAAGCTACTAAGTTCTCCAGAGGCTGCTTTAAAGAAGACCCAATTTGGGGAGTGAGCTCTTGCCTGAGTCATAAAGTCAGCCAAAATAATGTCCCCGCCGTGCACAGACGTGAGGTGAGTGAAGTCAGGAGAAGGCCTGGGAGAGAAAGCCGGTCACCAGTAAGGAGTGTACAGTGTTCAAAGAAGTCAACACCCATCCGCTTTCTCTTCCTTTTGGGAGAAGGAAAAAGGTTCTCTTCTCCAAAATGTAAAGAATGAGGCAGGAAGAGCATTGTTCCTAAAATTTGTATGTACATTCAGAAGTGGGCGCCTGAGGTTCTCCTCTGCTGCATGCCACTTGCTTCCTAGATTTGTCCCTACACCTGAAACTGAAGAATCAGCACTAGGATAAGACAGACGTGTGACAGTAGGTCAGCTGGAGAGGATGTGGGCTGGGCATGATGAATTCCACTATTTGGGGGCCCTAGATGTCAAATGCGATAGTAACAGTGAAAATCTGGGCTCACTACAGCACCAGAGCTAAAAGTTCACACCCCAGAGGGGAGGCAGGGGGCATGAGCAGGAGCAGGTGGGGGGTTGTGGTTCATCTTGAAGACCTTAGTACTTGCTTAGGGGAATTGCTTGCAATTAAATGCCTGACCCTGAGGCCAGCTCAGTGATGATATCAACATAACAATGAATATAAACTTTGCACAGGCACGCAGGTCAATGCAGTGTTTCTTTCTCCCCTCCCCACCCTAGTATTTATCTAGGTAAATTAAGGAAGATGGGGAGATGAGAGAGTGACTAGGACACACTCTTACACCAGGTGGGTGGGGCAACAAGTCCAGCCCATAGGAGCTGTATACTGATTTTTAATCAGATATGTTGTAGATTTTTAAAATTAATAAGAATATGTATTAATAATTGATATACCATTGTTTTCATAACATAGATTAGTGGATTTGGGCTGAGATATCATCAGAGGAGTCATCTATTTAGTGGTAAAGGAGCCCTTGCTAATCTAGTTTGCTATTTTATACAGGGAAGATGGACATATTCAAGTTTTCACAGCATCAAGTTGATATTTATACATTTATATGTATGAAAATTACACATCTTATACCTTCCCAGAATTTACCAGTGGATGTGACGGTTCTCTTCACTCAGGTGTAGATGGCCCATGTTTTCTCCAGAAGTTGGTCCCTTCTCAATATGTGCAACTTAGTGAGTGGAGGGAGTTAGCTAGTCTAAAAAGTTTGTTTTATGGTAATTTTGAATTAGATTTCTTGTGGATACTATTTATGTAGGAAAAAAGGTTCTTATAGTTAAATAAAAAATAAAGGAATGACCTAATAAACACATGTATATAAAAAAATTTAAAAAAAGAAATAAACTTTTGTTGTTTAAAAAAAAAAAGATAAAGGAATGAAGGCAAGGTTCTCCTTCTCCAAGGAGGTGAGTATCAGAGTCTA
The DNA here is from genome assembly GCA_963574655.1 of Perodicticus potto. Classification (NCBI taxonomy): domain Eukaryota; kingdom Metazoa; phylum Chordata; class Mammalia; order Primates; family Lorisidae; genus Perodicticus; species Perodicticus potto. Next base: position 9,216 of record CAUYRH010076917.1, read on the forward strand.
CTCAGCAGTGCCCGTTCTCTCTTCTGCAAGACGGGGAGGCAGTCAAAATTCCCAGTGCAAAAAATATAGTTGAGGGCATTCCATCTGTTGTAATTATAGGAAAGCATCATTTTATAAAATAAAGTTTCTGCACAATATATATTGCAGTAGATTTTTCATTGCAGCTCAATTCATAATAGCCAAGTCATGGAAGAAGCCCAAGTGCCCATTGACCCACGAATGGATTAATAAATTATGGTATATGTATACCATGGAATATTATGCAGCCTTAAAAAAGGTGGAGACTTTACCTCTTTTACGTTTACATGGATGGAGCTGGAACATATCCTACTTAGTAAAGTATCTCAAGAATGGAAGAAAAAATATTCAATGTACTCAGTACTATTATGAAACCAATTTACAATCACTCACACTTTCACATGAAGAATAGATCACAACTATGGCCCAAGATGAAGGAGGGAGGAGGGGGGAGGGGAGGAGATGGGAGAGGTCAGATTGAGGGAGGGTGAATGGTGGGGTCACATCTATGGTGTATAATGCAAGGGTACATGTTGGATCTACTAGCATAGAGTATAAATGTCTTAACACAATAATTAAGTAAACGAGATGAGGTACATATTAACCAGTGTGATGTAAGCATTCCTAATTGTATATGAAATCAGCACATTGTACCCCATAACTGCATTAATGTATACATGATCTATGTATTTATGATTTAATAAGAAAAAAGAAGAGATAGCTTGATGCAATTATTGCTTCTGTTGATATTACAGAGGTCAAATATTTGAAAGGAAACATGAAAACTAGGCAGCACCTGTAGCTCAGTGGGTAGGACACTGGCCGCATACACTGAGGCTGGCAGGTTTGAACCCAGCATGGGCCAGCTAAAAACAATGACAACTGCAACAAAAAAATAACCAGGCATTGTGGCAGACGCCTGTAGTCCCAGCTACTGGGGAGGCTGAGGCAGGAGGATCGCTTAAGCCCAAGAGTTTGAGATGGTGGTGAGCTGTGATGCCAACAGCACTCTACAAAGGCGAAATAGTGAGACTCTGTTTCAAAAGCAAAATAAATAAGCAAACAAAAATCTTTGTTTACTAGATTGTGAACTTAGAAACTTGAGTTTTCAAGTGTTTTTTCCCCTTTAGGTTTGATGCCATTTCTGCCATAATCCGGCAGAAGAAGGAGCCTTAGCTGTCGTGCCCTCCTGCCATTTTGGATTCAGCACTGGTGAGGCTGCAGCTGGAGGTTTCAGGACCAGGAGATTGGCACGCTCGGTTGGATTGTCAGTCGAGTGATTGTTACTTATGATTTGGAGTCATCAGAGTGGAGGCAATGGCGAGCTTTAAATGCTCTGTGGTAGACGGTGTTGAGACCAGTCACCTGTTTCCTTCCAAGTGAGAACATTATTCATCTTTGCTCTTCCATGCTCTTCATCATGACTCCTTGTGAGTAGAGGATACTCCCCCCTCACCAGGCCAGGGCAGATGGCTGGCTTCTCCAGTGCACTGAATGTGCTATGTCTAAGCAGAAACGTTGAGTGTGCCTGAGTAGCTGCCTTATCCTGTCTCTTTCTTTCCCTCGTCTACAGTTGAACTATGTGTCCAGATAAGGGCTGCCTCTCTGCCTCACTCCTGCAAACACGAGGCACGCGAGGCAGACCTCTGTCCCATCTACTGCCATTCTGAAGCCAGTAGTAGCCCCGTTTAATGTAGGAGAGAAAAGAATTTTGTTGTGAGCCACTTGAGACTGTGAGCATTGTTAATGCAGCTGAAGCTAAGAAATACGGGAACTCAGACGACAATAGAATCGGTTCTAGATAATCAGTAAATATAGCTCAGTAAATCTGCCTGACAGTAAAAGGATTTAGGGGAAATTATAAAGAAAGCAAGTGAGGAGTAAGACCAGGCACAGGCGCCACCTTAGGGCAGGTGTAAAATGGTAGCAGTTCTGTGGGCGTTAGAATCCAAATTGAGAGGCTAATGGAGCAGCACTTGGAGGATTAATTTATAAATAATTCATGGAGCGCCTTTGCTGAAGCAAGCTTCATCCCAGGAACTGGGAAAGTAGAGAAATGTTCCAGCACTCACTTTCCAGAAGTTCATGGTCTAGTAAACGGAGTACACAGTTCTGTTCACTAAAAACAGAAGATTGTAAGTATACGCAGTAGAAAGGAAGCCCAGGTAAGAGAAAATTGAATTTAGTTTGGGTTTGTGAGACGTCCTGAGGAAGGTAATACTTGAGCTGAGACTTGAGAGACCATTCACAGTTGTATTGGCAGAAAGATGCGAGTGTGGGGGGCAGGTGCCGCCTGGATGAACCTCGCACTGCTCAGTGGCTGGAGTGTTAAGTGTGAACTTGGAGACACTGGTGCCAGGAGATGAAAATAAACAGCAGGTCAAGGTAGGGGGAGCCTTTTATGCTGAACTAAATAACTTGGCCTTTAATCCATGTAATAAGACTTCACTGGGAGAGATTTTAATCAGGAGTGACCGTCAGTCCACTTTTCTTTTAGAAGTATCACTTTGGTAGCTCTTAGAGTCAACTGGAAAGGATCAAGGTTAGAACAAGATGGGATTTGTTAGGAAGTCCTTCACCTAGTTTCTAGATTATTTAATATAATAGATTGTAATGCCATTGTACATATGATTTAAATTCTAAAGTGGGAGTGTGCGATTCAAGTGTCGAAACCATTACTGTGGAGAGTTCTTCAGCTCTCTCACCTATGGCGGCACAGACTCTAACAAACATTTTACGTTCTTAGCTTTGAAAAGATCACTGTTTTGCTCTGAGCATTAGCTAAGTAGCTGCCGAATGCATTTTAAGTCTTCCAGTATTCATCCTGCAAGGTACTTACATGAAGAGAATATTGGCGTTGAGAACAGCTTGAGAACAGTATTTCACATCTCTCAGCTCAAGCTTGCAACAGAGCTCATCGAGAGCACTGGAGTCTCTCCCCAACCTTTTAAATTCTTCTTTGTTGCCTTCTGTTTGTTGTTCTTTTTCTCAAAATCTCATTAACTTCAAAGTGTACGTGACCAGACCCTATAAGTGTAGGAAGGGAACAACTTCTAACTTAGCCTGAATCTTAAATGTCCATCGATAGATAAATGGGTGAAGAAAATGTAGCATATACACAATGGGGAAGTATTCATCCATACCATGAAGTCATGAGTTTCACAGCAACGTGGATGGAATTGGAGGCCTTTACCTTAAGTGAGACAACTCAGAAAAAGAAAGTCAAATCCTACACATTCTCTCTTACAACTGGGAACTACATAATGTAGTGAAATGATAGACAGGTGAGAGGTGGAGGAGGGTGCAGATGATGGGAAATTACTTAATGAACATACTTACAGTATTTGGGTGATGGACACACTTTAAAGGCCCTGGATTCACCAAAATGCAATATATCCGTGTAACAAAATTAGACTTAAACCTCTTAAATTCATACTATTTTTTTAAAAAGAGAAAAATCTGGATGGTAATGGTATTTCATTTGTTTTTCTTTTTTCTTTCTTTTTTTTTTTGAGATAGAGCCTCAAGCTGTCACCCTGGATAGAGTGCTGTGGCATTACAGCTCACAGCAACCTCCAATTCCTGGGCTCAAGCGAGTCTCCTGCCTCTGCCTCCCAAGCAGCTGGGACTACAGGCGCCCGCCACAATGCCCGGCCATTTTTTGGGTTGCAGCCGTCATTGTTGTTTGGTGGGCCCAGGCTGGATTCGAACCCACCAGCTCAGGAGTACATGGCTGGCGCCTTAGCCCGTTGAGCCACAGGCGCCGAGCCTCATTTGTTTTTCTGATAGTGCCTTGTGGATTTTGTAGGAATTTGGTTTTAATGGTGGAATAAATACCAGCGGTACTTAGAGGAAAGTGATTCACTGTTTCCAGAAAACTAGTGTTAGTGCCACTAGTAGAACATATATTATGCTTTGTATTTTGGTTTCTGTCCCGGGCTTGTACTAACTCCCAGGGACAATGAAACTTTTTTTTTTAATTCAGAGCCTCAAGTTTGTCACCCTTGGTAGAATACCATGGCATGATAGCTCACACTCTTGGGCTGAAGTGATGCTCTTGTCTCAGCCTCCCGAGTAGCTGGGACTGTAGGCGGCTATCACAGTGCTCGATTATTTTTAGAGACTGGGTCTCACTCTGACTCCGGCTGGTCTAGAACTCGTGAGTTCAGGCAATTCACCTGCCTCGGCCTCCCAGAGTGCTGGAATTACAGGTATGAGCCACCGTGCCCAGCCGACAATGAAACATTTTATACCTTCGCTATTTTGGTTATATTTTCTTTGAAATTTTGGGAGGTGCAATTTTGGGAGGTGTTTGTTTTCTTCCTCTTGCTCCTCAGGTTCATACGCTTATAACTTTGGGGATACTTGTTTTGTTAAGAAGTTGGGCAGTGGCTTGAGTTGATGTCTTTTCTTCATGTCACCATGTTGCTCTGGTACATTAGACATGGTCTTAGCTTAGAGCTTCAGCATCTTCACAGGAGCACCCGTCTACACCCTTCACTTTCCATGACATTGTGACGCCTGAGTTCGCTGATCTTGAAATGCTTATCTAGTTGTCACTGCTGTTGCTGCAGTGGCCCATGCGGGTAAAGGGCAGCTTCCTTTCAGGCCTCCAGGACCCGTCCTTGACTCTCCTTCTCTCCCCTCTCTTCCTGCAGCTCATCAATTGCAAGTCTACCTAACTTCAGGCAATCCTTGAATCCTTCAACTTATTTTGAGGCTTTTAAGAAAAACCTACTATTCTCTGTGAATCACCTTTTTTGCCTGCTGAACCCCCACATACACACAAATGCCCAATTCAATTATTTCTTTCATAAGCAGGTGCATACCCTTCACCCCAGGCCTACTCGTGAGCATAATACAGTCACAGTGTGGTGACTGTCATCTATTCACATGCCAGTCACAGCCACTAGGCTATTCATTTGTTAAGGATGTAGAAAATAAAAATGGAAATGGGGCGGCACCTGTGGCTTAGTGGGTAGAGCACCGGCCCCATATACCAAGGGTGGTGGGTTCAAACCTGGCCCTGGCCAAACTGCAAAAAAAAAGAGCTTGGTGTTGTGGCGGGCACCTGTAGACCCAGCTACCCAAGAGGCTGAGGCAAGAGAATGGCCTAAGCCCAGGAGTTGGACATTGCTGTGAGCTGTGATGCCACGGCACTCTACCGAGGGTGATAAAGTGAGACTCTGTCTCTAAATAAAAAAAAAAAAAGGAAATTCTTTATTCATTTTTGTATCATCAATACATAGCCTTGCAATTCAATACATATAAATATTTGATAAATCAACCAGTGTAGACTGTACAACTTTTCAGATTTTGATGTACCCATGACAGATACAGGCTTTTCCTGCCATTATTACATATTAGAATAAGCTGTGCTGCGTTTGAATTTGACTAACAGGTGTCCTGGCTTGGTCCTTCTGTTGTATCGTCAGGTACCTGAGCAGGCAAATAAGATGCAGAAATGGTCCTCATGGATATTCATGAGGGAACTCACATCAAAATGCAAAGAAGGAGGAAAACAGCATAAAAACCAAATAAACGGAGACTGGATAATATACACTTCTCATTATTTAAGTGTTTTTTTATGATTTTGAGCTTCTGTTCAAATATAATTTCATGTTTTCTGACAAAAATATTTAAACATAACATCTGGCTTTATTAAGTGTGAGTACAACATCTGGCTTTGTTAAGTGTAAGTACTATTTGTTTGCATAGTAACTTGGCAATAGTATCTTCATTAGCTAGAGTAGTTTTAATATATATTTGAATAAATCTATTAAGTAAACAACATATGCCGTTTTGGGGCATATCTTGTAGAATGCAAGGATTCACTTGTTTTGCAAGGGTAGTGTAACCAGAATCTCTCTTTCTGCCATGTCCTTGGACTTGGAAATTGGAATAATGGATCCGTGGGCTACAGCAAGTAAGCGACAGGATAGATTTTACTGATAGATGGATAAGAAGGTAGATAAGACCCATATGGGCCTTCTCTGTAGCTGATCTTGATTCTAGTATATCTGGAATACATCGCCATCAGCCAGGGGCCTGTGGGCAGAAATTAATTTTAAAACCTCCCCTGTACAAGAATATGGTCCCACTTGGGGCTTGATCACTGCTCCTGGAGAGCAGCGTGGGTGGAATACTGGTCACACTGATTTTTATGAGCCTGTTTGGGCCCAGCAAATGTGGCCTGTGTCCAGCTCCAGATAAATGGGTCTTAAATCAATCCTCCCAAGACCCTGTATCAGCAGGTTAAATCTCCATGTGCAGAAGAGTGTTGTGCTGGCTCGTGAGCTTAATTATTCTTCTTGAGGTACAGTTTGTTTTAGAGTAAAATTCAAGTTATTAAGTCAACATCTGTTTTATGGCATTTTTAGTGTTTTGGTTTAATCAATGTTTTGAATATCTATACTAGAATCTTTAGTGCCTGTAGTGCAGGGGAAGAAGTTAGCCATCAACTATCACGGAGGATGCATTTGCTTCGACAGTAACCTTTTCCCAAACTAATGGGAACCTTATCACTATTCTGCTCATCTCAAGGACCTTTACACAGTTTGAAAGCCTATCCCAGAGTAAAGTGAGAAAGAGGGATGTTGCAATATTACAATTTTGTTTTTTCTTTTCAAAATGCCTATGATTTTCTTTGTATGAATACTAAATGCTGAAGCTTTTTGAAGTAATGCTGTTTCTCCATATTGCCGAAGAGATTTAGATCTTGAGGCAGTAAATCAATAGATTTCTTGGGAACAGAATCATCACTGCACTGTTATTGCCTGTGGTGTGTATGTGTGTGTGCTTATTTTCTTACTCACAATATTGTTCCTAATAAACAAGATGACCTGTTGTCAGCAGAAATCTCTGCTGAATTTAAACTTCATTTGATAGTGAATATTCAAAACCCTGTGTATGCACCAAAATGTTGTTCTCTTGGTGAATTGTTTCAATACAGAGCACTGCATATTCTGTGGTGTTTTCAGGTGAGACTTTTAAAATTCCATATCTACTGAAACTGTGTTCTTCCAAAAGAATATTGGGCCACCCACTTTGCACTTTAACCTTGTTTTGTAACCTTAGAGCATCTGCTCCTGAGAGCAGATACTTGACAGTTTCCTGGGACTTAGAAAGGTGTTTGATAAAGAGGGAGGGTGATTATTTGCACTAATACCAGCGGGTTCCAGAGCGCTCATCCTGGAAACAAGAGAATATGCTTCTAGGAGAGCTAATTGGCAAGTGATAGAGGAAAAAGACAAAACACCACCATCGGTGCCTTAAGCAGGCTGCTTTCTTCTTCAGTCAGATACACAAGAGAAAAAGGATGAGACCAGGTGTTTTCTACTTTTATATAAATTTATTTCAGATTTCAATCTAAGTTTCAAAAAAGAGAGAGTCACAGTACATAATGTTAGAAGGAGAAATGTTACTCGAATACTTTAAAAAAATTGGGGCCAAAAAGGAAAAGAAAGTGATGTAAGGAGTGCAGAGACAGAGAGACGCCACTCAGCAGATCTCAGTTTTCTTGCTGAGAAAATGAGATCAAGTTCTTCGTTTTCTCCCTCCCCTTTCTCCTTCTTCCTCTTTTTCTAACCTTCCTTCTCCTCTTTCTTTTCCCCTTTTCCCCGATCAGTTGATATTGTTGTGTATTCATGTGCTCTTGGGTCTAATTGAAGATGATAAACAGGTGAATCTGCAAAGTCAAACCAGGATAAATGCTGCAGTCATGAATTTTGTTTTATGATGTTCTATTTTTTGATTGTAGAAGATTAACCTGTAACAATAATGCGATTTTAGAGTTTGTTCTCAAAGCAGGGAAAACACAATGCGAAACAATAAAACAATAAAACAATACGAAACAAAACAAAATCCATAGAGAATCAGGTTGTTAATTTAAAATCTACAGGGCGGCTATGAAGAAACACTCCATTCACCACGGATTGAAGGGAACTTGAACAAGGCAGTGCTAAAAAATACCTCTAAAATAGTTCTTTGCTAAGATTTTGGTAAGAGTGACTAATAAATTTGTGTTAGGGAGTACAAACCGCACTTGAAGACTCTGCCTTAAGACACCACCTGGAATCACTGACAAAGAGCTTTAAAGATTAAAATTTTCAAGCAGTGGATGGAAGAAAATTGTGATTATGTTTGCCCATTTTCAAAGCAATCATAGCTGCGCTATTTACTATAATTTCTTTCAGTGATAGGACTTTGACACTTTATATCACTTTTCAGTAATTCTCTATACCCAATGGCAATATTGTATGGACATAAGGGCTATTTTTTCTCCATTCAAAAAATATTTTACAACAGTACGAATAAATGTGATGATTGTTAAAAGGCCTTTTCCTGTCTGCTCAGAGTTTATCCCCGAGACTAACGCAATGTACATTAAGTTCCCACACATTCTGGCAGTGCTATCAGACACGCCATTGAAAGTTCCAACACAGGTGCCCAGTGGGTCAGGGTGACGTCACGCAGCCTAAACAAGAGAAGCCAAGGGTGCATTAGCACAGGAGATGGTGTATTGACACAGTTTGCAAGAGAAGGGAATATTGTGGTAAAATAAGGTGGGCACCAAGAGAAGCTTGACATGGTTTGCAGGAAAGAGAAGACTGTGGTAAAATAAGGTGGGCACCAAGAGAAGCAGATTATTTCACATTTTTCGAGGTAGACATGAGGTTTAATCTCACCAATCAGTAACCTTATGTTTACAGAATGCAACCTGCAAAGAGCCTGTTTGTGCCCAGAGCTGGGGTCTGTGAAGAGACTGATTTCTGGGTTTACCCAGGGCTAAGAAGTGGGGAGCCCTTGTGTAGCCTGAGCGGGGAAACCCTGTATCAAAAGTTTTGTAGTTTCCCACAGATGAATATCATACATATGTGGTTAAATTTATGCCAAAGTATTTCATTTTGGGGGAGCTGTGTAAATAATGCACTAGTTCATTACTGCTGTGTAGGAAAGCTATCGCCCTTGTGCACAAACCTTGTCTTCTGCAACCTTGCTGTCATCACTTATTTGTCTCAGGAGTATTTTTGTAGATGATTAGGGACTTTCTCCATAGACCATCATGCCATTTGCAAACAAAGATATTATTATTTCTTCTCACCAATCTATACAACTTTTATTTCCATTTCTGGTCTTCCTGTATTAGCCAGGAATTCACACACTATGTTGAAAAAGAGTGCCTGTTTCTGAAGAATGGCAGGTTTGTAATATCTCTCTAAAAACTTGGATTTAGAAATGATTTTTAAAGTGAATATATAGATATTTAGTCATCTTAGTACTTTTTTACTAGCATATGTGCTGGTTAGCGTTTCAAAGAACAGAAACCCATTTGCATCACCAATGACTGCTTATCTGAGAAGGGACGTTGCCTGAGATAGAAATAGGTCCTCTTATTCTGAGGTACGCTCTTCAGGCATTCTAGGAAAAAAGGATAGTAAGTGTTCTTTGTGGAGTGTTGGCAATTGACTTAAGGAGATTTGGGGCTTCAATATCGTAACTTACTGCACAGCCAAGTGTCTAAAGATTTACAAATAAAATCAGTCTAAAAGTGAATAAACTTAAAATAAAGAAACAATTTTATTTTATCCACCTAAAGTTTCAGTTAAATAAATGAATGATGGTTTGGTTCACAATATCACTTTCTTTTTTGTGTGTCAAAGAACCAAGCAAGGCATGGAGTGGGATGAATGGAATAAAGTGATCCAGGTTTTGTAGAGGACGTGCTTCTCATGTGAGTCTTGCTACTTTTGAGAGTAGACCAGTTGGAGCTCTCACTGTCATGGCTGACACAATGTTAACTCAAACCACATATTTGATTTAGAGGGAAATATTTGGGCTGTGGAACTAGAGAATGTAAGAGCGTGAAAGCCATTAGTGTAAGACACAACCAGATCCAAGATTTGAAATGACAGCATTATTTGAAATGGTGCAACTATTTCTCTCCATTGCTATGTTTTATCCTTTACTATATTTTTATGCTCTTGTAGAATCTTGATAGAAATGTTTGATAATAGCCCCCAGAGTCCCATTCATATATTGTACTAGTTGACTATGCCAATATAAAAAGAGTATTTATCTCTCAACAGTTTTAGCAAAAGCAATAAATTTTACTCTCATAGGGCCAATTCAGTCTCCTATCATTAACATAATGCTTTAGCCAAGAGTTTGGAAGACGTATGTTTGTCACACTTTTATTATAAACCCTATACTCAGTGAGGAATGCAGGGACAAAGCACATTGTCTCTGCCTCTGCCCCAAACAAATGGAAAGAGATTGGATTACAGTTTTTCTGGTTGTAAAGAGGAGGAAAATAGTGTGCTCTCAAAAAAGGAAATGTTGCTTAATCGAAAGAAGAATAAAACCAAGAAATACAAAATGTAAAAACAACCCAGAATAAAACAAACAAAAACAGCCTGCTCGATGCAATAATATTGGTTTATCTTTCTAACTTATTTCGTAGATGAAGTGATTAAGATTAAGGTAACTAACCAAGATTTTTAGCTAGTATATAAAATTTTGGGATTAGTGATAGGTCCAAGATGTCATTATATTTCATTTCTTTTAATTCTGTGAATTTAAACACACACACACACTCATAAACACGTAGGAAAAAAGGTGAAAATCAAATTTGAAAAAGGACCACGATTGAGTGGGAGTACGAATGACTTCCTTATCTGAGTAGCCAATGACATCTGGCTGCCGGGTCACAGCAGGGTCATCCAAGCAGAGAGACTATGTCCTGGCTTCACCCACAGAAGAATGGTGACCACAGATTTAACTTTATCTTACATTCTAGGTAGATAGAATTATTATCCTATCCTATTATTTTACTTTCAATTTATGTTTTCTGGTGCCTTCAAGTACATTTAGTGATTATCTTGAATAGTATTCTTCTTTTTCGTTCTTGATGCTATTATAGAAAATGACCTTTTGAAAATTATCCATAAATAACCCTCATAAAACTTTAGACATTATTTTACTAAAGCTCATAGTGTTTTCTGCACGTGTTCCATTTTCTTAACCTCTGTTGACCAGCAATGTTACGCGGAAACTGCCCATGCTACCTGGTAACTCACAACGGGTCAGCAATGTGTCAATTGCTTTGAAAAACTGATGAGATCGTGGCATTCACTGTGATTCTTCTTGCTTCACGGAAGATGAAATCATATGCTAGAAATGAAATTCTGGAGTAGGGAATTAAATCACTTCGCAGTCGGTTTAAGAGGTAACGACATTTCGTAGATGTAGTAAAATGCAAGGTGTTCAACCTCTGGGCCCTTCTGTGTGGTTCTCATACATTTGCTTAGCAACAGATGAACCCAACATTCCAATCTATTTAGTGTACAATCAGTTTCTCCTCTAAAAAAGATTGTGACTCACATGCCACTACCGCCTTCCTTCATTGAGCTGTGCCTGCTCATACTGTTCTGAGTCTGATGTCTCCTTTCTTTCCTTGAATGCTTTTGTATTTGCTTGTTTCATGAAGTAAGTTTTGGGGGACTCCAGATTATTTCTTATTAGGCAAACTTCTGAGCATCTCCAGAGACTCATTGTTATTTTTCATCACATATCCAGCCCATAATTAGAGGTCCTTAAAATACACACATAAATGCCTAGAAGTCTCAATTTAAATAAATTAATTCCAGACACCCCCAGGAGGAATCCTTCATGTATTTTGTGAGTTGATCATGTGTGTTTTCATCAGAGCTTACTTCTCTGAGATCTTGAGTTGTCTCCTACAGACTCTTAGCAAGATGTTCGGAGGAGGAGGTCAGCTGCGTTAGGTTAAACCATGTGTCCTAAACAGTAATTCCTGTGATTTAATTTAAGTTATTTCTTTTTCTTATCTGTGAAGTTTGCTCCTTGAGCTCAACATGCCTGCCTGGTCAGGGTTTCTGAATGGTAGCATATTAGTTAAAGTTTCAACAACAGTAACACCAAGGATTTGGTGAAACACACAAAGTGGGGGTCACAGGAAGCAGGTACAGTTCCCAAGTTAATGATGCGTGATGTTGCTCAAGACAGGAGGAGCCCAGCACTGTCCTCTCATTCCAACACCTGCTAATATAAAGTCAGTTTTATCCAGTAGATGTGCAGGTGGTGAAACCTCACGGACCCACGCTACACATTATTTAAGGCTTCTGATAACTCTGCAAACCAAGTAGTTAAGTCCTCACTGACTTCAAGGTAGAAAAATACAGTTTGGGAGAAGCACACTGTCTTATTATACTAATTCCTCAAATAAGAGAATAGAGACGGAGCCTTTTGGCACCACACTGTAATCCCATAACTTATTTACTGCTGTTCTTCCTATGGCTGCAAATTAATCATCATCCATTTGGAGTGTCTTGAATTGGAACCATTTCAATCTCTTTTCCTGAAGTAATGGCACAGAGATTATTTCCTTCAAAGAAGTGACTGGAAAAGCAGTGACAACAGTGATCATCAACTCCTGAATCTTTATGCTTAACAGGTGCCTGCCAAAACAACAATGACGTCTGCAACCAAAAAATGGCTGGGCATTGTGGCGAGCTCCCGTAGTCCCAGCTCCTTGGGAGGTGTAGGCAGGAGACTCGCTTGAGCCCAGGAATTGGAGGTTGCTGTGAGCTGTGAGGCCACAGCACCCTCTCCAGGGTGACAGCTTGAGGCTCTGTCTCAAAAAAAAAAAAAAAAGAAAGAAAGATGGAAATATTATGCCTTACCCAGTTCACAATGTTAAAGTTAGATAACATGTTAAAATGTTTTGACTAATATA
>CAUYRH010076920.1:0-14014 GCA_963574655.1 Perodicticus potto
AGAGATCTAAAAATAGACTTGCCATTTGACCCTATAATTCCTTTACTTGGTATATACCCAGATGACCAAAAATCACATTACAACAAAGATATCTGCACCAGATTGTTTATTGCAGCCCAATTCATAATTGCTAAGTCATGGCAGAAGCCCAATAGCCCATCGATCCAGGAATGGATTAATAGTGTTACATGTATACCATGGAATATTATGCAGCCTTAAAGAAAGATGGTGACTTTTCCTCTTTCATATTTACATGGATGGAGCTGGAACATGTTCTCCTTAGCAAAGTATCTTTAGAATGAAAGAAAAAGTATCCCATGTATACACCCCTAATATGAAGCAAATTTATATCTTTCAAGTGAAGACTACAACCCAATTATTGTACTTTTCTATTTTTTGATTTAATTTTTTTTTCTTTGCATATAAATGAGTGGAGTTTGTTTCTCATTGATCTACTTTGCTTTTTGTGATTACTCATGTAGCATAGTGGTTGTGAGTATAGACTCAGAATATCTGAGTGTAAATCCAGGCTTCACCACTTAACCGACTCCTAGTTTTCTTTCTTCTGTTGAAATAAGAATGCTTCAAATTACCTCGCCATGCCATTTTGCAGATTAAATAAGCTTCTATATGAAAAGTGCTTAGAATAGTTCCTCCTATAGAATGAGCATTATAAATATTTGCTATTATTGTTAAGGATGATATTATCTCTTTGCCTTCTACAGGTGTAAAATATGTCATTATACCCTTCCTAAGGCCATCTCTTTGCTGAGGTTTGCTTTTCTTACAAAACCACAAATAAGGACGATTCCTAGGATGTTGCTTTAAAATTCTGTATGTGTATATATGTGTGTGTGTGTGTGTGTGTGTGTGTGTGTGTGTTTGACAAATTTGTACAAGTAGGGTCAAAAGATGAGCATTTCAGCAATTGGCCTTGCTGTGTGAGAGTGAGTTGCACTCTCGATCACCTGTTGGGTATTTTGCAATCCTGAGCTCATTTAATCCCCACGGGGGACATCTCTTGTTTAATATCACACTCTCATTTTACAGATGAACTCAGAACTCCTCTAGGTCACACATCTAGTTGATATGAAACTCGGTAACCAAGTATTTATTATTTTTTTCAGTAACCAACCAATTTATTTTTTTTCACAAGGTTTTACCGCTACAATTTTGGGCTAATATGACTGATTTACATAGTCATATTTGATTAAGTATTTGACTAGTAAATACATATTCTTAAAGGTGAAAATTTAATATTTTTTATTATGTTCTCCATATCACCAAGAATAATTTACAGAAATATGATTTTCAGAAATGCATATTTAAGAAATATTTTTATATATGTGACTAGAGGGTTGAAAGTATATGAAACACTATCCTTTCTTTCAAGGAATTTAAAATTTAATGAAATTAAGTGTTTCAAGTGCAGGAGGAACTAAATCTCATAAGAAAAGCAAACTCAGTAAAACAATTTATTTGGGGCCCAGTATATGCCAAAGTACTATAATAGAAATTTAAAATTTCCCTCTTTAAGCTTTTCATCTAGCATATGATAAAGGAATCATTGTATCCACTTTCAAGATATCTTTAAAGAAGAAAGAGCACACAAGGTCACATACAAAATATAACAGAGCCAGGATTCTGGTAGACATTTGTCCACTAGCTTGTCCTATTAATCTCCCCTGCAATTGTTTACTATGTATGTCATACAATGGAAAAGGTTACAAATGTTACATGTTAATTGGAATGTGAACTTACAGAAACAATTATGATGATTATAATGTTCTCAGTAGCTTGATTCACTTTTGGTGATGACGTTAACTTCAAAATATGGCGTAAATGTATTGAGCAGCCTCTATGTAGATAATGATGATTTTTTTTCTTATCTTCAAGCATGATGTGTTATTTTCTTATTTCAGTTGCTTGAATTTTTGAATATAAGCATTTTTGTTTAGTAGATGCCTACAAAGAACGAAGAATATATCTATAGCAACAGAAAAAATGTTTTTAGATACATAAAAGCATGATAAAATGAGGTTTTTGCAAGGAATTTAATAACACATCCAGGAAATAAGATATCAAATTACAGGAACAGAATATGGGAAAAAATACTTTAATTTTATGAATGGAAAAACTTAGTCTCAAAGACATTATTTACTTATAATTACAGGAGTCATTAGTCATTGAGCTGAGACTTTAAAAAGGGCCTGATTTGGAGTGGAGTTTTCTTTCTACTATTCTTTCTGAAAATAGCCACCGATGAAAATTAGTATGGTGTATAGCAGTGTTAGGCATGTTAATTATCAGAAAATTTCTTGTCTAATTTGTACAATATTATCTTCATTAGTGTCTTTACTTCACTATTTGTATGTATTCTTAATAAAATGCTCTTAAAATGACAAGCTTCATTTAATGATTCATTCTTTATGTCTCTTACAGTTTTTATTTAAATGTTCTTGTGACTTGTGATAAGATTTATTCCACAATCTAAAGCCAACCTATATGATGTGAAGTAAAATCTAATTATATTTCCTGAGTAGAAGGTGTTTTTGAATTGAAATCCATTGTTTCATCTTCACACATAAACTGAAACAGGAATTTAGAGAAATGCTTATCCAGGGGCTTTTAGCCAGATAGGAGCACATAGTTGTAGATTGACCCTCTTGTAAATATTTCATTATATATTTTTACATAACTTCAAATAGCTCTTTTTCTTGATAATACAAGTCAAATTTCTTAACATAATTGTTAAAAGATTCTTGTTTCTTCAAATATTTCTTCATTACATATGGAAATTTCAGAAGCAGTGAAAATGAATACAAATTAGAACATCTAAAGAGAATGAATTATAAAAACAATCTTATTTTCTTTAAAATCAAGGTAGGGGAAGGCCTAAGGCATTTTCCTAAGGCTTCCATCTATCAGATGGTTAAGTTTATGTCCTTAGAGGGAATTAGAATTACTGTTTTCTGTTGTAAAGCCAGGTGTGGGATATAATTGTTGGCATCACATATTTATTTTTAATTATTCATACAAGTGATCTAAACAATGGAATCCCCAAATGAAAACACACAGTGCTGTTTGAGAAGCCATTTGTGACTGTTTCAAGCACCAATGAGATGCCAATTTTGCTTTTCACATCAACTCAGGAACATATCAAATTGACCAGGTGTCTTAGTTTCTTTTGTGTAGTATTAACAGAATGCCACATGCTGAATAATTTATAAGCAAATGAAATTACTTCTCACTGTAGCCTGGAAAGCCTAGTATCAAAGTATGGATAACTAGTGAGGAACTTATTTCTGCATCATTCCATTGACCGTGAAAGGTGAGATAAGGGGGGAGAGGAGAGAAAAAGAGAGAAAAGAGTATATTTTATAGGAAATACACTCCCCAATAACTGTATTAATCCATTTTGAAATCAGAGCTTAATCACCTCTTAGAGGTCCCACCTCTTGACACTGTTGCTTTGGGAATTAAATTTTCAACACATAAAATCTGGGGTTTATACTCATGGGGGATACATTTTTCAAAATATAATTTTTTTCTAGTAGAAATATTCAATATCTTGTGTGGAAAAGAAAAAAAAATCAATGCTACTGTGATGCTCAGCTTTAAAGTAAAAATAATAAAGACTCTGGAAGTGGATTGACATAAACTCATTTGATGTAATTTAGCAATAAACCCATAGGTTACAGAATAATCATGTGTATTATCTTCTACCCCAATGATGAAATTGGTGAAAAGTAGAAATCATGCCTCATGTATAAATATTCAACTGAATGCAAGTTGTTAACAAGTATTTCACTTTGTCTATTGACAAAGAATTTCTAGTAAGTCAGGTTATTTTCACAAAGTGTCAGCAAATGGGATAATTTTGAGAGCCTAGCACAGATCTCAGGCTGATAAAATCTTTTTTTCATATTGCATTTATATTGTTTTATTACAAGTGTAAATCCTTACTGTTTTTTAAAAGTTGGAAACACAAAAAATACACAGGAAAAAATGTAAAAAAAAAAATCAATTACAGTGATCTTATTATGTATTATGGTGTGACTGTCAGCAAGGCCACATTTTTTTTTTTTGGAGACAAAGTTTCACTTTGTCACCTTTGGTAGAGTGCTGTGGCGTTACAACTCACAGCAACCTCAAAGTCTTGGGCTTAAGCGATTCTCTTGTCTCAGCCTCCCAAGTAGCTGGGACTACAGGCACCCACCACAACACCCAGCTATTTTTATTTTTTGGTTGTAGTTGTCTTTGTTGTTTGGCAGGCCTAGCTGATTTGAATCTGCCAACTCCGGTGTATGTGGCTGACTCCCTAGCCGCTGAGCTACAGGCAGCAAGCCACACTTTATTGCTATATATAATCTTCTATATTAAAATAACATATGATAAATTATAATTATATATTCAGCTTCAAAGCTTATTTGATAGATTTAAATGTACAACTAATGCAGATACATTCTCAGCAAATCCATGTAATTAATTTTGAAACTAATAAAAAAAATTAAAACTACTGATCATTTTACCTGAACACTTAAAATCTTTAAAAAATTCTTCTTCAAGTCAATATCAGTCTGGAAAAGTAAAATGAATATACTTTTTTATTTCAATTTTCCAACTTAGGGATATGGGTAAGCTTATGACTGAAAGGTTATTCATAACCTAATAACTCAATACATATGTGAAAATAAATACAAACTGAAATTGCCACTTGACTAAATATTTATAACAAATGTATTATAAACTGAAAGCAAACATTAAAAATATAGGGCAGAAATAACCAAATTATAAAGATATAAAACTAAAACAATGTTAAAACTCAGGACTACAAAATAATGAATAAATAAAAATAATTGCCACCGTAGGTGTGATCCCACTAATTGCCCTCCCTCCACCTAGTTATTTTACTTTTTAAAAGCAATTTTTCTTTTCCTAGAGATCACCTTTGTCACAACAGCTCAGGGACAGAGAAGGGGAGAAAGTTGAAGGGACAAGGGCGAAGAGTGGGCTGGCTGGACAGACAGGGGCCCTTGGCCATTCCCTGGAGCTGCTGACCTCCCAGCTACTCCACCTTGGCCTTGCTTCTCTTCGCAGCCTGTCTACCTCTAGGAGCAGAGAGAGTGTGGCTTGTCAGCCACCCAAACGCAGAGTGCTTTCATAGCACCACTATTTAATTTGGGGGAAATCAGTCCCCCATTCTCTTGAAACTTGAAATCAAGTTATTGATCATTTGGTGAGTGTTTGCTCCTGTTTGGTGTCAATAATTGAAATAGAATTTTATTTCAACTTATTTGTCTGGAGTCCCTTACTGGGTGCATATGGTGGAGGGATAATGTGAACTCCCACTATTTGTCATCTGGAAATCTGGTCTTTCCATTTTTCTTTGAGGTCAGGGACATGCCTTCTAGACACAGACATAGATAATGTGAACAAGTATATAGGCATGTGACATACGTGTAGACATATTCGTGTATGTGTGTTTTGATAGGCAAACACGTTAAAAGAAGAAGACAGCTCTGCCTGGCCCTGTTAATGGAAAACACAAACAGAAACTTGGACAATTGTTTGAGGTCATGAGAACTGAGTAAACTCAATATTGAGTGGGGTTTAAATTTAGAGCAAAGTGTGTTCACCTAAGTGGAATAGGCAACAGTTCTTTTTTTTTTTTTTTTATTGAATCATAGCTGTGTACATTAGTTCAATCATGGGGTACAGTGTTGTGCGGGCCTCACGTACAATCTGAAATATTTTCATCAGGCAACAGTTCTGTTAGCCTGCTAAGCTGAGAGCTGTTATAATCTACACTGGGTACTCCACAGACAGTGCTGATGACAATGTGGTGGGTCTAAACTTGCTGGATAGGTGCCCAGTGAGCAGAGCTGGCAAAGGGCGAGCAGTTGGGAAAGTCCAGGGAGGGTGAGAGTTTAAGGAGGTGACACGAGCTGACTCACAGAATTCATATGGAATTAACAGAACAAGATTTGTTGAGCACTTCTTGGTTCCAGGCACTATGCTAAGTGCTGTGCATACATTTTATTTAGTCCACACAAAAGCCTTGTGAACATAAATAGACAACTGTCAGAATGGGAAAAGATATTTGCATATTAGGAATTGAACAAAGTGTGATAACTAGGATCTACAGAGAACTCAAATTAATCAACATAAAAAAGCCAATCATCCCTTATATCAGTGGGCAAGAGTGATGAATGGAACCTTTTCCAGAGAAAATAGATGAATGGCTAACAAACATATGAAAAAAATGCTCATCATCCCCAATTAGCAGAGAAATCACTCTAAGATATCTATCATTTAACCCCAGTGAGATGGCCCACATCACAAAATCTCAAAGCTGCAGATGCTGGTGTGGATGTGGAGAGAAGGGAACACTTTTACACTGCTGGTGGGACTGCAAAATAATACAACCTTTTTGGAAGGAAGTATGGAGAATCTTCAAGGAACTCAAACTAGACCTCCCATTTGATCCTGCAATCCTATTATTGGGCATCTACCCAGAAGAAAAAAAATATTTTTATCATAAGGACATTTGCACTAGACTGTTATTGCAACTCAATTTACAATCGCCAAACTGTGGAAACAACCAAAATGCCCACCAACCCAGGAATGGATTAACGAGCTGTGGTATATATATACCATGGAATACTATTCAGCCACTAAAAGAGATGAAGACTTCACGCCTTTTGTGTTAACCTGGATGGAGTTGAAAGACACTTTTCTTAGTAAAGCATTGTAAGAATGGAGAAGCGAGAATCCAATGTGTTCAATTCTGATATGAGGACAACTGATGATCTAGGACATAGTGGGGGGTAGGGGCATAAGGGAGTGGAGAGGGGGAAGGAGGGAGGGGAGTGGGGGGGTCATGGTGTGTGACACACCTCTTGGGGGTGGGACACAAAGAAGGACTTTACCTAACAAATGCAATGAGTGTAACTTAGTTCTCTGTACCCTTAATGAATCAGCCCCCTCCCAAGAACAATGTGAACAAGGTTGCTGTTGGAAAACTGAACAAGGTTGCTCTGGGAAACAGAGTCGGGGGGTCAGCTGAACTCCAGGTCTCACCACTGGTCAGTGGTGAGGCTGTGACTGGGTCCCAGGTGATCAGCTCCAGAGCCAGAGGTCTGGATGCTCCTGAGAGATTGTCTCCCCAATGGAGAAGGAATGGGAAACTCTTGCTAGGTGGAGGGATAATGTGAACAAAGGCAGGAATGTGCAGTGCCCTGTCTTTATTTGGCTGTTGTCTTTGTTTCCCCCATAAACTATAATACAATTAGCTCAAGACCCATCTTCTTCCCTTTTCTGTCCCTCCATCCTCAGCACCTATTTGAAATCCTATTTTTTTACTCCCAAAGGCATCTCGAGCCTCTGGGACATCCTGGAGCAGACCAGGCACATCAGACATCTCTTCCACCCATTGTATTCCTACAGTTTCCTAGCTTTTAACCTTCTCACATCTATTAGCCCCTGCTCCTGAGGGCCTGGGAGATAAGCCCTTGAACACATAGACCCACAGAAGTCCAGACATAAACTCAACACGATGGAAAATACCCGACAGCATGTGCACAGCTGTGTGTATATATGTAGCCTTGTACCCACCAGTCCTGAAACACACAGCCACACTGGGTTACCTGGGTCACAGGCCACGGACTCCAGAACAGAGAATTGGGGAAATGAGAATGCCCCCTGGAGATTTGATATTATAACAGTTTTAGCTGTGATAACGGTGTTGAGGATGCTTAAGAGTCCTTATCTTTTAAAGATTCATATAAAAACATATCACACTTTAAAGACATATCACAATAAAAGTGTGATAAAGTGTGTGATAAAGTGTGACAAATCACAATAAAAGTGTGATAAAGACATATCACACTTTTATTATTGGGGAGGGAATGGATGAAACAAGATTCACCACACATCACCGTGTGACAAAGTCAGAAATAAGGGCCCAAGACACATCCACACTTACACATTTATTTGGGTTTCGAGTGACAACACAGATAAAATACTTTGATCATACACAGTTTATATTTGGCAAGAAGAACAGGTTGCCACGTGTTTGTAGAGCTTATTTTTTTATTTTTTATTTTTTCTGTCTTTAGTAATGGAACGTCAATGCCATTCAGAAACACCAATTGGGAACAGTATTTTGGCGCACATAACTAATACACACACGGTGGGTGTCTGCATTTAGCATTTGAAAACAGAAGAGCACGTGCAAGATGATACCCGGCGTGAGGTTCCTCGATCGCCGTCTTGCTACAATATTTACACCTGTGCTTTCTTTGTCCCTAATTGGAGGAATAGCATCTACTGCAACGCCCAGCAGAGTCAACACCTGCGATGGGGACACTCCCTAATTGGTTTCCTCTACCCTGAGAGACAAAGTAGTGCTCGCCTTGCATTTTGTGAAATCACACAATTCTCAAAGGAGGTTTCTCAGGACGGGGCTTAGCTGGGGCATATTCTCTATCAGAGCTGATGTGGAGGGCGTCGAGTTTCAAAAAGAGAGAGAGGACAAGAACAGATGCACATGTTCTCATAATATCCAAGTTCAATACGGCTATCACACAGAAAAAGACATACCAATAATATATTGTACAAGCTTTCACAGAAACACATGTTGATTTGCAACACTGTACAGTTCAGATCTAAAGTGCACGACCCCAATTTGAGGCGACAAGACTCTATCAATATAATAAAGGCAACACAGTCACACGCAATTGATTTCCTTTCCTTTCCTCACATCCCGTGATCGTACATGAAGTCCGTCCCATGGTCAGGTAAAGACATATCACACTTTTATTTTTCAAGTATCTTAAATAATAAACACAATATTGCTGTATAAATGAAAATGGCCATGTCCATTCTGATTAAAGCTAAAACCAAACTTCTCTAAAATTTATAAAGGATGGTCTCCATAAAGACCTTTGGCACTGGGAATTTGGGCTAATATTCAAAATAATCTTCCTTCCTTCCTTCTTTCTTTCATCCTGCTTCTTTCCTGAGAAGATTTCAATCCTTTTTTAAAGAGTTTTTATCAAACTAGTGGGAATCACTAGGCTTTTCTGTTTCCCTTCCCTGGGCAGTGGTTAGGAGGGACTTCCCTGTGTAGGTCTTAGCAAGGCTCTCATCAAATTTGAGGAAGGACTTAGAAGTGGTGGGGGGCGGTGGTTAAAAACAAATTTAACCTATTGGTTAAAATTGTTTTGCTGGAATTTCACACACAGGCACACATTGTCCTTTTAAATTCTGTGAACTCATTAATCCTACAGCACTTGATGATGTAGGATCTGTATCCTGGGGTCGAGGGGTCGCACCACCAACTTCTCGAAGCAAGATGGCAGGTGGGATCAGCTAATGACTCTGCCTCTGAGGTGGCACCTTTGGTCCTGAGACTCAAGACATATGGGCAGCTATGTGCTTATTCTCAGCAGCCAGTTTCTAGAAAGGAAAGGGATGCTTGGCCATTAGACAAAGCCTAGAACGGGAGGCTATTCCTTCATGAAACTCTGCCACTCAGATGAAGAATTTATTTGTAATTGTCACAGTGAATCCATCTCTTTTCTAGACAGAAAGGGCCCAAAGCCATGTTCATATCAAGCATCAGTGTTTTTGTATATAACCTGGGAGAGATATGTGTGTGTAGGGGGGCAAGCTTGTGAAGATTTTAGATGGTTGGCTCCTGTAGTTATACAAAGGGCATTTCTACTTGCTGTAGGATAACACACTCTCTTTTCACCTGTACATCTGGAAAATCTAGTTTCTGACTATTGAACTGCCTGATCCATACAGAAAGGGCAAATATTTCTAAATTATTATTTGCAGCCTGCATATGAAAGTGTGTGGTTCTCCTATAGCCCTTGGGATCTGACAGTCTGTGTCCCCCCAAATATCCCTGAAAAATTTTTGTTAGCTCATGTCTCTCCATCAGATTTGCAGGGGAAGAAGGATGTTTTAGAATATTATTAATATTCTGGATTCTGAGGATCTAATTACCTCTGCATATGCTGGTCACCAGAGACAGAGGAGAGAAGGTCTTAGGTTGCTATCTTAAAATGTAGGGCGAGGAGCTCATTTCATGAAAGGGAAATCACCACCCATGGAATAGAAATTATTTGCGATCCTAGTGATAAGGGAATCTAGCAGGAGAGACTTTTGTGGGTAGGAAAGGGGAGGGAATAGAAAAAAGCAGTAACTCAGGAGGTAAATTTTTCTTTCCTGGACAAGACCAACATGGCATCCAGCATGATGTCATTACTGTCACACAGAGCTCCCTTCTGCCAAGGCTAAGTTTAATTTTCTAGGCTCACCATATTCTGGGAACGTGCTTCTTTCCTCTTTGCTCATGCTGATTACTTTTATTTTTCTCTAATTAATCCAGATGACCTAATAAAAGAATATTGTTTGGGAAGATGCCTAAGAACCAGCATCAACATTCTGTTCAAAACAGGCCGAATTGGGAAGCCCAATAGAGATGACACCTAATTTAATCTAAGGTGGAGCTTGGCTTGCCAAAGTGAGTCGGCTTAGGGTCCACTGGGTGGAAAACTTAAATGGGGGGCGGTGCCTGTGGCTCAAAGGAGTAGGGTGCCAGCCTCATCTGCCAGAGGTGGCGGGTTCAAACCCAGCCCCAGCCAAAAACTGCAAAAAACAAAACAAAACAAAACAAAAATATTAAATGGGAAGAGAATCTCATTGCCAATCTAATCGATCATTTTAAAGAACTTGTGTTTCTTTTGAAATACTGACTTTGGAAATGCGTTAAGTTAGAACGTGCATAGAAAGAAGGAAGCATACCTTTTAAGAATTTTTGTGGGCCTGCATTTCAGAATAACTTTGCTGTGTTTGATGGTACCTCCATTAAAGGAAAGAGGAAAAAAAATCTGGCTTCATTTTTTATATCTCCCCCTGCAGTTTGTATAACCCATATAAAATAAAAATCTATATGTTACAAAATAGGATTTCTTTTTTAATATATATATATATTTTCCTTTTGTAAAATTATACGTATTTAAATACATTTGAAATGTTACTATAGGTAAATTAGAAATTTTTTTCTAATACTATGAAAAAGGCAAGAGTTTTTATTGTCAACATACATTTTATATTTATTTTATCCTTTTCACTGCACCCCAAAGAACCTTTTATGATTCAGGGGCAATTTGGCACTATTCAGTCCTACTACTCTGAAGTGAAAATAAAATTTGATTTGCACACTATATTAAAACTAAGGGAAGTATTTATAATAATTTTAAGCTTTTCCTTATTGATTAGAACACAGCCTTTTCTCACCAATTATTATTAGAGAGGTATTCTAAACTTAAGAAAGGATTTTTAAAAGGAGCAATGTTCTTCTGATATTTTTGAACTCTACTGGCACATCACAATATAGAAATAGATTTACTTTGGAACAAACTACAAATACATTCACACAGTTTGTGACAACTTAATTGTCTACCTAGAGAAATGAAACAGGTTGGCGAGCTAAGTTATTATAAATCTTGTCCAAGGCGTTCTATTTCTTCAATCAGGAAGTCAATGTCTTGGTGAGTTGCTGCCGGGTTTGAGATGACCATGCGGAAGAAATTGACCTTGTCTCCCAAGGGTTGGTAGCTGACCATGGTGGTTCCATACTCCATCATTCTGGCTTTAATCACTGGCGCGACCTGTGGAAAAGATCATACTAGAATGGTGACTGTTTCCTCTGGAACTCTCCCTTTAGTCAAAGAACCCAAGAGCAAGCATCATTCTTAGCTTCTCAGAATCATATTTGTTTTCTCTGGAAGGAATTGCCTCAAGTTTTCTTGGGATCAGAGTTCTGTAACAGTTCAATATGTTTAAGATCCTGAAGGTGAAAAAAAAAAAAAAAGATCCTGAAGGTGATAAGAGCAATAATAAATAGTAGGGGATGGGCGGCACCTGTGGCTCAAAGGAATAGGCTACCAGCCCCATATGCCAGAGGTGGCGGGTTCAAACCCAGCCCTGGCAAAAAGGAAAAAAAAAAAAAAGATAAATAGTAGGGGAGCAAGTGTTTGTCATCTTATCTTTCACTTTCTCCAGTTTTGGGAGAATGGGAAGCATCTGGCATTGGCCCCAAGGCTAAATAGTTTAGCAATAAAACATTTGGGGGAGTTCTGCACTCCTTAGGCAATGTAAAAATATTAAAATAAAATATAGTTCAGAGAACTGTTACCAAAAGGTAAGTTTCAATGTCAAGTGATGTATAAATAAGACTCTGACAACTTCCTGAAGACTTTAAATCTTTCTAGGCAAAATCAGGTTCCCTTTAGGCCCCATCATTTGTCAATTACCAGAGAGAAAGCCAACACGCAGACTTCACCTTCACCCCTTCACTTCTCATTCTGAAACTAATTTCTTCACCTACAAATGAATGCGGATGATGATTCCAGCCGGAGCTGAGATTTTCTGATTCTATATGAACAAGTTCCTAGTTTCTTTCCGCCCCTCCCTTGTCCCATGGGAAGGTGATATGAAGAAAATGTTCCTGTTGCGTTGATCCTTCTTTCACCTAAGGGATTAGAATGTATGCAAAGCACAGGCTCATTATGAGGGATAAATGTAAAAAATAATTAAAATATGTCAAGACCAGGACTAAATTCAGAAAATAATTCTACTAGAATATTCTAGCCCAGAAAGCATGAAATTTATTACTTTGTGCTGCAAGGTATGTCAAGCCAGTGTAGTTCCTGAGAAGAGAAATCCAAAATTAGAAAAGGAATTCCAGATCGACATGGCTATAAGAATTTAAGGAAAAGTCCTGTAAGTATTGAGAAGGAACACTACAAAGGGGGTGGGGTGGGAGGAAAACCTGGCCTGCTGAACCAGGAAGTATAGAGGGCCCATAGGAATGTGGTTATGAAGTAACCTAGGTAACCAATGACCAATAGAAAAGGGCAATGCTGCCTGGAGGTGCAGAGACGCCAATGAAAGACTTGCAACCTGTTTCAAATGAAGAGAGTATTTGTACTCTTGCTAGGCCTAGCCTTTGCATCACCTCCTCTCTAAACTTTTCTCCTCCATGAGAGAGACCAACTTGTAGCTCTCTTTGGAAGTGTTCTAAAACTATCTCTTTGTTCTTCGTAAATAAAATCTCTCTTTGTTACCCTGGAACTTGTGTAAGTTACTTTTGCTTTCTATCCACACTGCCTGAGCTGCAGTTTTAAGTTTCCATTCACTTTGGCTTTTCTTGTGTTTTTGTTTTGGTTTTTTTTGAGACAGAGTCTCACTTTTTTGCCCTTGGTAGGGTGCCATGGTGGCACAGCTCACAGCAACCTCAAACTCTTGGGGTTAGGCGATGCTCTTGCCTCAGCTTCCAGAGTAGCTGGGACTACAGGTGCCCACAACAACACCCAGCTATTTTTTGTTGCAGTTGCCATTGTTTTTTAGCTGTCTGGGCTGGGTTTGAACCCACTACCCTTGGTATTTGGCTGGTGCCCTCACCACTATACTATGGGCACTGAGTCTCACTTTTGCTTTTGATTACTCTGGTGCCTCAGTTGAACTTTCTAGCTCAGTCAAGTAATTGAACCAGATGAATTTGGTTTGGGGCACTCCCTACCCCCAAGTATTCCTTCATTTTATCCGTATAGTAAATCATGCTTGCTCTTTAGAACTGATAAAATAATGACAATGCTTTATTTAGTGATTTCACTTAAATGCAGATCTCTCTGATCAAACCTTTCAAGCTAGAAGAGAATGGTCATCAACTTTTAATCTCCTAAAACAAAAGAACTTTCAACCCAGGATCCTGTACCCAGCTAAACTGAGTTTCATTTATGATGAATTTTTCTTGGCTGCCAAGCAAAAACACATAAGAATGGCACTAATTATTAAGAACAATTATCTCTTAACTTTTCAGATGAATGCAAATCAAAGGTCAACAGAATAATGTCAACAGCCATGTATCTGATTTGGTCATAAAGTGAGATTGAATTCCCCCCATTCCGGAAGCAAGGCGAGTTGGCGGAAATTG
>CAUYRH010076921.1:0-126634 GCA_963574655.1 Perodicticus potto
GAAAGAGGAAATTCTGAAAGCAGCCAGATGTAAGAAATCCATTACCTACAAGGGGAAGAATGTTAGAATAACTGCAGATCTCTCTGATCAAACCTTTCAAGCTAGAAGAGAATGGTCATCGACTTTTAACCTCCTAAAACAAAAGAACTTTCAACCTAAGATCCTGTATCCAGCTAAACTGAGTTTCATTTACGATGGAGAAATTAAATACTTCAACAACATCCACATGCTGAAGAAATTTACTATAATTAAGCCAGCTCTCCAGGACATTTTCAGACCTATCCTCCACAATGACCAGCACAAACCTCCACCACAAAAGTAGAATCCTACTGTCACTGCTGTGGGGATTTGAGCATCACTGATTTGCCTGTAAGTTACAGTATTTGGGGTGAACCACTTTTTGAGTCTTACCTGGAGATCACAGCCTCCCTCAGCCTTCACTATTGAGCAGCTTGGGCATAGTCAAAGAATATTTACAAGTCCTTCTAGTGGCAAAGACCTCAGAGGCCTGGTATCTGTGTGTAAATTGTGCTCTTTTGGCCCCAGGAAAGAGGGACTCAGGCAGACCAGTCCAAGTTATGGCAATGGTGTAGGGACGGGGGGCAGGAGACCTGTGATAGTTATAAAAGGGATGGCATCTCCCAGAAATCTAAGGCTAGAAGCCCCCAAAGTATGATAAGCTTCACAGAATCTGACTCTGAAATGTCATCCTAGTTCTGCTGACCTCACTCAGGTGCTCTGCTGTTAATGCAACCCAGTTTCTCTCCAGGCGTCAGCTGCTCTCAGCCTCTCTCAGCTTCTCCCTGCTTCTCTTCCCCATTCTAGTTATTACCGTTTTTGAACACACGCCCCTGGTGGAACACAAGACAATTTACTGTTAATTATTATTATGAGGGAGACAGAGCTAGAAATGGAAACCTGAGAAGGCGAAGGCTCAGTAATTGTATTGAACTGGTCAAAATTCTACCAACAACCAGTTGTGTGAACTCTGACTAGGAGGCTATTTCTTGGCTCTGTGGCCTTGGACAAGTCCCTGCCTCCATTTCCCCAATTCTACAATGGAACATGTGTGTCTCTTTTCCCTTCCCTCAGGTTAGGGTCAGAAGCAGGAGCGTATTCTCTACTCTCTGCCCCAGCCTCAAGGTGGCAGTTGGCAAGTTTCTCCACGTCTCAGGCCTCTGACTCTTCACGTGTCAGATGAGAGTTTTGAACTAGATGAACCAGCCCTTCCAGCTCCCTGGTAGCTCTACTAGATTCTAAGTGCCTTGCCTCTCTGGGCCTACCCTATGCACACCCTCACCACCCCTATCCTCACACACCTTTCTTTTAAAAACCCCACAAGCCAGAGGATAACATCAATTATACTCTCTAAGAAAAGGTGTGTGAAAAGTTGCATTCCTGTCCTTTTGTAATGAAAACTTCTATGAGCTCCTTGCCCTGGCTTATCTGTTTAGAGACACTGTCTTTTGGGGGGGGAGGGATTCATTGAGGGTACACAGAAGCAGGTTACATTTATTGCTTTTGTCTTTTTACTCACTATTGATTACTGATTGGCTGTGACCACTTGCTCTTTGATCTTCCTTTTTGCATAAATGCCACCCACACTACCTGCCCTCGGGCCCCCTGGTCTCTCAGAGCAAGCAATGACACACAGCAAACTTGGAGGTGCTCTGGAGCAAAGGGCCCCTGGGGCTGGCTTCTCTCAGGCCTGTGAATTGTCATTCCCAAAGCTGTCTGTTTTGTAAGTTCTTCTGCCAAGTTTCTATGGAAGCAGAGGGATCATTTTCTCCCTTTTCAAAGAGCAGGGTGAGTTGAGGCCTCCAGCTGGCAAGTCCTTTAAAGTCCTTTTCAAAGGAAACCTGAGCTGAAAGGCCATGCAGCTGGCAGAGGGTGGTGTGCTTTTCCGAGGCTCTCTGGGGCTTTGGGTGGTCAGCTAGCGTAGGCCTCCCAGCACGTGCTCGGAGCCTGCTGCAGAGGCACTGCCAAGAGACACTACGGTCCCAGCCGGGCCCACAGCCCCAGGGAAGAGCTCCACTTTGCATGCCCCCACTACCACCCAGAAACAAGGAGGGGGTGCAAACTCCTTCTCTGGGCAGTAACCACAACCACACTTGCCCTCCTTGCTCTTGGGTCCCTTCAATCATGCTTGATCCTTGGGGTTTTTTGAGGTAAAATGAAATTAGGTGCCAAAACGAGGGTGAACTTAGGCTGGAATCATGGAATCGTAATGGTCTGGTCAATCGGTCCCCCTCATGGACAGGCCAGGAAAGGGACCAAGAGAGGAGACGGTTGTCCCCAGCAATACAGGAGGGGGTATCTGAGTCCCACCACGGGGCTCCTTGGACAGAAAGCACCTCTGCACAGCAGTTTGCCCAGACGGGAGCCCTTTGTAAAGCCTCCGTCTACAGGCGTCAGCCAGCCACACTGCAGATGCAGAAAGCCTCTGGACACATGGAGGCTGAGCAATGATGCGGGATGGGCCAGACTGGCCTTCCTACTGGCCCACGGAGCCGAGCGGGGAGAAGTTGATCACGAAGCTGGGAAGCAGCTGAAAACTTCACCAAAGGGGCAAAGCAAGGCACAGAGGAAGAGACTGCTGTCTGTGTGTCGGAAGAGGGAAAACCAAAGCCAGGAAAAACTCAGCCTAGAGCTAGGTGCAAGGTCCATCCAACCTCCCACTCCAGCTCCTCAGGACCAGGGGGCTGGAGCCTGCGGTCCGTCCTGATGCCGGGAGCCAAACGTGGGTCCCCGCCCAGGGACCAGCAACACGCCCTGGCCTTAGCGCCAACAAAGCTCCTCTCCGAGACTGCACCAGCCAGAGCAGCTTCCCCTTGGAGGTTTTCCACTAGGGAAGGGCTGAGGACATCAGATCTGTTCGAGTCCCCTTCCCACTAGGGAAGGGCTGAGGACATCAGATCTGTTCGAGTCCCCTTCCCACTAGATGAAGGGCTGAGGACATCAGATCTGTTCGAGTCCCCTTCCCACTAGGGAAGGGCTGAGGACATCAGGTCTGTTCGAGTCCCCTTCCCACTAGATGAAGGGCTGAGGACATCAGGTCTGTTCGAGTCCCCTTCCCACTAGATGAAGGACTGAGGACATCAGGTCTGTTCAAGTCCCAACACGCAGACAGACCTCCACCACAAGCCAACTTGACTTTTCAACGTTTTATTCTTCTATTTGTACAGCTATATTTTACAACGCGGTAATGCAGTTTAGACACAGCCAAACCCTGTCTCCGGAGTAGTTATAACACAAGCATGACGCAGAATGGGATGAGACAAACGTTCCCAAAGAGAGTTTAGTGAGTGACAACTTCAAGTCCCTGTGTCTGCCTACACTTCAAAAAGGGATGGCGCACACTCGTCCATCATTGAAAACTTCTGTGAAAAAAAGGCACCGTAAGGACACGTCGTACAGGTATATACAAACTGAAAACTAGAACAAAATTACACGTTTTTCCTTCTGCGGCGTTTTTTTTTTTTTTGTTCTTTTTGTTTTTTTTTAATACACACTTTGTAAATTGTAAACCTTCACTTGCAAAAAAATACAAATACACTGAGGCATTTTAGACAAAATATTTTCTTACTTATACAGATGCAATACTTAAAATATTCTCTTAAGTGCTCTTTCTCAATAAAGATTCTCAGATCCGTGTCTGCCTGCAGATACAAAATCGAGCCTTTAACGCAGTTTTATAGACTTAATATATCTTTTTTAGGTTTATATATATTTATTTTATATATATATATATTTATATATTTACAACTCTGCCATATATTCCTTCACCTTTGGTTAAAAAAATTAAAGCCCTCTCTTAGATAACACACCTAAGTCTTGTCTTTTAAAAGAATGCACATTTACATACAAAAGAAACATCTGTTCCCACAAAACATATACATTCCTCATTTTGCAGACTAAGTCAAGTCAGAACTTTTGCATACTCCCCCACTTTGATATATAAAATGATTTTGCCTTTTGCTGACATGGTTCGCCTTACACATAGGAGAAGAAGCAGTATTATTTTCTTAATGTTTTATGGCAGTGGGGGAAGGAGAGCTGTGTGGCTCCCAGTCCCCCGGGCCCCACCCCCCACCCCACGCCCTCAGCTATGATTTGCACTAGTGGATGAGAGAGGCACTACATCATGGGATGAACATTATAAAGTGTTACAGTATCCTTTGGGTAGATTCTGAGAAGGGGCTGGAGAGGAAAGCATCAACACTCCATGCTTCAGCAGGCTTTGGGGAGCTCCGGAGGCAGGTCAGTGGCCGACACGCGATATTGCACCTTGGTGTTGGTGATGGCACCATGCTTCTGGCGCAAGTGAAGTCGCAGCTGGCTTTTGTGACGGAAATGCAGGTTACACTTCTCGCACTGGAAGGAATCAGAGGCAAACAGTTAGCTGTTATCAACCCAAGAAACTCATCCCTGCTCTACAACCCCAAGAAGGAGATTCTTCTTGCAAAGGACAGGGGCAATTCTTTTCTCTCCAAGTCCAGTGTAAGAACCCTAGCTTCTGCTAGGAGATAAATAAGCATGTTGCAAATGTCCCTTCTCTGCTTTTTAAAGTGTTGTCATGCTTTTCCCCTGCTTGAGATGTCATTCCCTGCCTTAACTCAACAAGTTCAAGTCTTATCCGAAAATGCAGTTCAGATACAAAGTCCCCTCATTATTAAAGCTTTCCTGAGTCTCTCAAGGATAAAAATAATCCCTCTTTCCTTAGAACCTCTCTGTAAGATCTCTAGTCTTGCTACATAGCCATCTTTGCACATTAAGAACCTTCTTAGATGGATAACACATTTGAAAGCAGTGACCACTTTTTACTAAACTGTATAATCTTCCTAGTACCTACTACCTTTTAGGCAAATTACGTAATCAATCTGAATACATTTGGACAAATGGACCAGATCATTCTGGATTCATGGAAATTGTGGAGTCAAGGATATGCTTTAAAAAATTGGTTATGTTCTTTCATAGGGTGTATATCTTAGATAAGTGAATAAAGCATTAGCACATAGAGCTGTTTCTTGCTTGGTAACAGTTTTAGTTAAGATAAAAGGTTTTTAGTAGTAAAATGGATGACTAAGTGTAATGGGGTAACCTAGATGAGATCTTAGAAAAGATGATTTTAGGTAAAAACTAAAAAAATCCAAATACAGTATGACCTTTAGTTTATAATTATATGTGAGCATTGGTTCATTACTTGTGAAAATTATCACACTAACACAAGATGTTAATAACAGGGAAAAATGGGTGCATTTGGGTCCCTCTGTACAATCTTGGCAACTGTACTGTACGTCTAAAACTATTCTAAATTATAAAGCATAATAAAACATGTTCAAATAGAGAGTATGTTTAAAGTAAAAATGGTAATAGACTTAGAAAAATAAAAATAAATAAATAAATAATATGGAGAAGACAGCGTGTAAAAAGCCGTGTTCTTGGGAGACACGGGGTCCATTGTATCAATGTCCCCCACTGTTATGTGTCCCAGGCACATCATTTCTCTCTCTGACCTTGCATCTCCCTTCTGAAGGGATTGGGTCCATATACGTTGAAGGTCATTCTCAACTATGATGTCCTAAATGTCTATCATTCTAACATTATAATGGCATATATTTACTGTGCCCTTACTTTATGCATGTGCTCCTAAACACTTTAATAAATCAGTTAATGCTACACGAGGTTGGTGCTATCATCAGGCTCATTGCACAGAGGAGCAAATTAAAGTACTAAGAGGATAACTAATTGCATAAGAATAAACAGCAAGTAAGAAGATATTCACTCAAAGCTTGATGAACAAGTGAACAAAAATAACCCTGTTTCGTAGGTTAAGTTCTGGAATGTGAGTTAACCATTCATTGATTCTTTCTTGTGCCCATCGCCACCTAGAACGATGCCAAAAAGTCCTCAAAGAGGCTGTAGACAATATGTAAACAATGAGCGTGACTGTGTCCCAGTAACACTTTACTTACGGACCCTGAGATTTAAATTTCATGGAATGTGCAAATGTCACAAAATATTATTTTTTTCTCTTTAATGAAAAAAATCCTTCTTGGCTAATGGAATATACAAACATCGGCATGTGGGCCGTACAGGCCACGACCCTGCTCCAAACAACGACAATCCCAATGGGCTGTCCACAGCCCTGGGCTGCTACCTGGCCACTCGTCTTTCATAAAATGGACTTCTCTGGGTTTGGGGGGTCTCCTTATAAGATCATTAATTCTTATAATATTCTTCTGGTTCTCCTCCCACTCCTAAGACTGCTCCTTCTCAAGCACTGTAGCTCTTTTTAAATATACATTTAGCCCAATATGGGGTGTGCTACGGACACTCCACAAGTATTGTGGAATGGATAAATGACCCCAAAGCTATGCATTCACAGTCAGGACTTCTTGCCTAAGGCCCCAATCTCCTAGCGCAGTATTCCCATTTTCACAATGAGACTGGGGCCAAGAGCAAGCAGGGTGTCTGACAATCCGGTCCAGATCCAGGTCTTCTGGTCCTTTCCACCCTGTGCCTGAGACTGGGGCAAACCATTCTGCTGCCCCGCCCCTCTTGCCCCCTTCCCTCTACCCTTCCCACCCCCCGCCCAGCCACTGGGCACAAGAGGCTCACGTACGTGGTAAGGTTTCTCTCCTGTGTGGATTCGCAGGTGGCTCTTCAGGGTCTGAAGGTGCCGGAAGCGGGTGCCGCAGATCTCGCAGGGATAGGGCTTCTCCCCAGTGTGGATGAGCACGTGGGCACGGAGGTGGGCCACCTGGAAGGAGGGGCCGTGTGTGAGACGTGCAGGGGCAGGCGGCAGCGCGCAGGCCCAGGGCTCCTTCCTTCCTCCACACCACCCCACTCACCTGTACAAATCTGGCTCCGCAGGTCTCGCATTTATAGGGCTTCTCTCCAGAGTGAATTCGGGTGTGGGTTTTCAGGTTGGCTGGCCGGTTGAACTGGGCTCCACAGATGTTGCAACGATACGGTTTCTCGCCTATTACAGAGAGAGAGAGAGAGAGAAGGAAGATTCAGTAGGGAAAGTCTCCACAGTCCTGAGCCCCTGGATTTCAAAGCAAACTGTCCCTGCCTGGGGTCCCTTGTGCTTTCTTTCCCCTGGGAGGGTGTCAGAGAGGCAATCCAGGGGCCTGCACCCCCTAGCCTGCCAGCCCTCTCTCATGCACAGACCAGCATACTCTGACACTTTGCAGGGGCCCAGGACCAAGAGACAAGCAGTGGCATGGTGAAGCAGAAACCAGGCAGGGGGTGAGTCCAGGCAGCCTGAGCTATAGAACCAGCTTTGTCGTTGGAATCGTCTGCCTGTTGGACCTGGAAAAGTCACTTTCCTTCTCTGGACCTCAGTTTCCCTCTCTGGAACTTGAGGGGCTACTTTTGATGACCTGGAAAAGCTCTTCTAACTCTTTAATAAGCTGATTACATCAATTCCTCCACCAGGGAGATACAGTCAGGCTACTCCAGTTTCTCTCTTTTAGAACAAACACACTTTTCTGCTTGTGCAACAACAGCTCTTTGCAAGAGGGGTGGGGTTGAAGTTGAGCAAATGTTCAGGCAGGGGAGACCAACTGAAGGGCTGAGCCTTCCTCCATGGCAAGTTTGGGGGATAATGGAAGAATTTAAAGTACTAAGAGAATGGACTTTGGACAACAGTCAGGTTTATGGGAAGCTACTGGTAAAGGAATGTAAGTTGATAAGGAATGAGTCTTTGGAGAAAATCAAGAGGCCTTTAATTTTTTTCTGGATTTACAAAAGCCTAATCCACTTTGCCTCTATCGGCCTCAGTTTCTCCACCTATACAGTGAGATTCATACTTCTGACCCCAGCAAAGGCAGAGAAGCAAGATACAGCATCTCAGAGGAAAGTGAGAGCACACAGGGAGTGGACGAGTCACAGAGCAAAGACAAGACAAAAGTACGTCCCTCATTCAGCCCCGATGGGGCCTGCTCCCTGCCTCGCCCCACCAGGTCCCAAGCCCCACACTGCCTTCTCTCGGATCCTGCCCCTGTCCTGCCTCCGGAGAGTGTGGGGCAAGGCCATACCGGTATGGACGGTCTTGTGGCTGGCGAGGTTGCCCTTGTAGCGGAAGGAGGCCTGGCAGCGGTCACACTTGTAGGGCTTGTCGCTGTGGGTCTGCAGCGTGTGCCTCTTGAGTGAGGCCTCCTCAGAGAAGCGGCAGTCACACTCATTGCAGAAGAAGGCCCCGTTCTCTGTTGGAGGGTGTGGGGGACACCGAAGTCAGCGCGAGGAAGGGAGGTGGGGCTCTAAGGCCTCTCTCCTCGGTAGCTATCCAGCCGTCCCCCACCCCGCCCACCCTCATGGGACCTGTGGGATTTCTTTATCTCAGCCACAGAGGGGAGGGGAAGGACGCAGACTGAATACCAAGATACAAAGGGAAGCCCAAACCCACAGGTAGGCGTCTGACTTGCACCAGTTTGAGAAAGCTCAGCAGAGCTTTTCCTTTCCCCAAGAGCTCTGAGAATTGACCTTCTTATTAAAGGATCACTTCCAAGTTTAAGTTCAGACACAAAAGCCCTTGGGCCAAGACCCTTGACCTCTCCGAGCCTCTCTATGTGTTTCTATCTTCAAAGTCATGACAATAAATCTCTGTTCTGCCTACCTCACAGGAGGATATTATATTACACAAAGTAAAATGTTAAACGTTATCGGAATACATGATATAGTTCAAATTCAATCATACTTTGAGGTCCCTGAGGGAGGAATTAATAACAAACATCTCATGCTCATTCTCGCACCTATCTGGAATACACGTCTCCCAAATGCTTCTGTGAGACTGAGAGACCAGCGATGATGGTGTTAGCAGAAACAGAGGCCCAGAGAAAAGGAACTGGAGTGCGGAGCAAAGGCAAACAACCAGGGGACAGGAGGGGACAGTCCCTGCTCTCCCAACTGTAAGTCCATGATCTTGTGTGCCAAACCTCTGAATGTAAGCAACCAATGTTTTTTTTTCTTTTAATATAACAATTTGAAAATGACACGTCATGGTGATTTAACTTTGATTAGGTATTACTGGGCTCTATTACTGTAGCCAGAGCTGGATGGAAAGTTAGAACTTTTTTACCTGGTAAAACCCGGGGATGCCAACCATCAACTATCTAGAAACTTTAATTTCATAATTCGGTTCAACTACATTAACTCAGCTAACATTTACTGAGTCTTTTTCCATGCTAGGGACCTGCCGGGACTTCTGGAGGATCCAGGAATGGGTAAGGTCAGATGGTCCTCGTACAGTCTACAGCCTGGCGGGGAGAACTACCAGGAACAGACATCAGATACAGCAATCTGGTGGATGGAGAGGGGTGGAGAAAGCACTGGGAGTTACAGCCAGCCCCTCAAGCCGCCTTTCCTGGGACAAAGATTTCCCCATATTAACCCTAATACTTCATCCCTTGATTTGGTCCATTCCCCAAGAGTTTGTGAAGTAGAGGGTGACTGGCTGGTGACTTTAATTGCCAGTGGACTACCAACAGGGACTTCCCAATCAGAGATGATACTGTCAATAAAAAGGAAACATAAAAGCCACGAAGCAGAAGGGCATTCCCTCTACCTGGCACGGGGAGGGAGGAAAGAGGGCTCACCACAGCTGGAATCCGAGTATTCAGACTGGGTCTCTCCCATCTCCTCAGGGAACGTGGGGCCAGCGGTGTGGAGGCACATCTCCGCATGCTGCGGAGACTGGGAGCCACAGGACACGCACTTCGGGGGGTGCATGTAGAGTGGTGAGTGGCTCTCACTGCTGCTGCGGGGGGAGCCTGTCAGGGACCTGCCAATAGGAGCAAAAGGGTCTCAGCATCGGGGACAGGGCCTCAAGGCCACCCCTCCTCCCTGGGCTTGGGCACTGAGACCTCAGAATTTCATTTTGTTGTGCTTTGTTTTGTTTTGTTTTTGAGACAGAGTCTCACTCTATCACCCTGGGTAGAGTACCATGGTGTCCTAGCTCACAGCAACCTCCAACTCTTGGGCTCAAGAGATCCACCTGCCTCAGCCTCCTGAGTAGCTGGGACTACTGATGCCCACTACAATGTCCAGCTAGTTCTTCTATCTTTAGCAGACACAGGGTCTCGCACTCTTGCTCAGGCTGGTCTTGAACTCCTCAGCTCAAGAGATCCTCCTGCCTCAGCCTCCCAGAGTGCTAGGATTATAGGTGTAAGCCACTGTGCCCAGACTGGGACCTTGGAGTTATCTTCAAGCCTACTTTCAAAGAATATCTGCAGAAATATCACCAACCAGGTTCAAACCTAGCCCAAATCCTGCTCCTGGGACCAGTTTCTTCTCCTTAATACTGCAGCCCATATCCCCATAATACATCAAGACCACAGGAAGTACCTGTGAGATTTATGGAATGCTTTTCACCAATAAAAAAAATTATCTTTTTTTCCATAAGAAAATACACAAGGCCAGGTGTGGTGGCTCATGCCTATAATCCTAGCACTTTGAGAAGCTGAGGTGGTAGCGTCACTTGAGGCCAGAAGTTGGAAACCAACCTAAGCAAAAGCCAGACTTAATCTCTACAAAGAATAGAAAAATTAGCCAAGCCTGGTGGTATACACTTGTAGTCCCAGCTATAAGGGAAGCTGAGGCAGGAGGATCATTTGAGCCCAGGAGCAACCATTGCAATGAGCAATGATGACATCAGTACACTCTAGGCTGGGTGATGAAGAGAGAGAAAAGAAAGAGAGAGAGAAAGAGAAAAAAATAGAAAAGAAAGAAAGGAAGGAAGAGAGGGAGGGAGGGAGAGAGAGAAAGAAGATAAAACACAAAATACACAGTATTTAATATACTTCCTTACTTAGGCTAATTCAATCAACAGGCACTAATTGCACACCTCTAACAGGCTCAGCAATTTGGGCAAGAAAAGGACACATCCCCTGTATCCATCAAAAGAAAAGACCTTGGAACCCTACCCAGGTACCATGAGCTCAGACCTAGACTATCCCTGAAATCACCTGTTAACAATGTTATTGAGCCGGCTGGCTTGTGGGATGGTGGAATCCTCCCCGCCAGCACTGAGCTTGGTTGGGGTCTGGAGGTCAAGGTTCTCAGGCTCCAGGGGCGGCTGGCAGGCAGGTGGGCCAGTGTAGGCTCTCGGGGAAAGGCGGCCCAGCTCGGCCTGCTCAGGTCCCTCTGGTTTGGCATTCTGGTTGAGGCTGTTGAGCACGATGAACTTGTATTTCTTCCAGTTGCAGGCTTTGGGGTCAGTGGGGCTCTTGGCAGGAGGGGAGCCGGAGGTCTGGAGGATACAGGCGTTCTTGCTGCTGCAGGACTCTGTGGGCGAGTTGGGCTGGCAGTCGGATTTCTGGGGGCTCTGTGGACTAACCAGACCCTTCCGGTTCAGGGGCGCATTGGGGGACTCGAAATGCAAGGCAATTTCATCTTCTGAGGAGGGTCTCTCTTCTTCTTTGCTGGCCTTGTCACAGGGGAAGTACGGGGCATTTCGGGCTGAAGGAGCGGCAGGCTTGGGGCCCTCAGCCACGCTGTAGTGCATGTCACTTCGTGCCTCCTCTGGGATTGTCTCCTTGGGCGAATAGATGTTACTGTGGCACATGGTGGGAGACACCTCCATGGCTGGCCGGCTATACTCCCCAGGGATTGGCCTGCCACTATCGCAGGGGAGGGCCCGCTCCTTGGGGAAGGGGTTGGCCACGGGCATCCGGGCATCCCGCAGCTCCTCATCGGAGAAGAGGAAACTGCTGACTGGGAGGTGACTGTACATGGGATAAGAGGCCGGCGGTGTGGACAGGCCACCGTACAGGCTGGGGGCAAAGGTTCTGCCCTCACAGCCAGGGGCGTTCCTCAGTGGCAGGTTGCTCTCCACCACCTCACGACCCCGATAGGCCATAATGTCTTGGGGCATCAGCATCCGGCTGTTCAGGAACTCTTCACGAGGAGGCTTGATGGCAGGAACCATCTCTGCTTCACTGTGGAAAAAGAAAGAGAAAAGGCACCGGCCCCAAATCAGAACTGTTAAACAGATGACCTTCCAGGGACACTGCTATATAACAGTGCTATATAACATCTGTGCCTGAAATAAGACAGAAATAGGGGATGTGGCTCTGCAGTAGGGAAATACAATTAAAAGGCATTTATGCTAGAAGTCTAGCAATCTAGCTTACAGTTGGGGAAACTGAGGCCCAGAGAAGGGAAGTGAGTTAGCTGCACAATCTACCTGATGAGACATGATCTTGTATGTTTAAGGCATGTGTGTGAATCTGTAACTCTACTGATGTTT
Source organism: Perodicticus potto (assembly GCA_963574655.1). Lineage (NCBI taxonomy): Eukaryota > Metazoa > Chordata > Mammalia > Primates > Lorisidae > Perodicticus > Perodicticus potto. Next base: position 12,254 of record CAUYRH010076921.1, read on the forward strand.
CAAAATTTTATAGCTAACAGAAAGCTTTCAAAGCCCTATCTCATTTCACTCCTGCAGAACTCTGCAGGGAAGGAAAGTTGGGTATTATCAACCCCATTTCATACACACAGAAACAGAGAGGGAAGAATTCACACAATGCCGGCACCACACTTTTGGAAGGTCAGAGACAAGTAATGCTCTATTGAAGAAAAGACTTGCCCCATGTGCTGCCTGGAAGTTTATAATAAAGGACAGGCAGCAAACCCAAGTGCAAGAATCCTTGGCTCTAAAACAGTCAGACCTGGTTTACAATCCCAGCTGTGCCACTCACCAAGTTGTGACCCGGAGCAAGTTACCTCACACTCTGATAGTTAAAAAGCTCCTTGTTATGTTGGATTAAAATCAAACTTCTTTAAGCATCATTCATTGATTCTGGATCTATTACCTATGACTATGTTGAGCTGGCCTATTTATTTGCCCACATAATGTCCCTCCATGTATGTGCAGCTATAGCCCTTTGTCTCCTATGGGTGATAATGGTGGCAGATCACCACTGCTGTCATTTGCAAGTATTTGCCACCATTGCCATCCATAAGAGACAAAGAGCTTTCTAACTGTCCTAGGTAGACTCTGTGGTTCTGGGAACACTGAGCTTCTGGCTCCTGGTCATGTTAAAACACAGACTAGAACACTCTTCTGTTTAAGTAAAGATGCAATTACTCTAGCATGGCTACATCAAATGTTTCTAAGGAAGTTAAGACCCGAGTCTCTGTTCCACTTAGCAAAGCTTTTCACTTCTTTAGATCCAGGTTCTTCTACTTTAAATGATGGTTGTACCTTACCAGCCCTCAGGTAAGGGATTAGACCCAGTGAACTCAATTCAATTCAACAATGTCCTCCCTAGTAGGAGCAGGGGGATGTAAAGGTTGAGTAAAGCAACCCTGAGTAGCCCACAGTCTGGTAGGTAACTAAGACCCTATGTAAATAGTCATAATAGAAATCTCAAAAAGAACTAAAATACATGCAAATATTAAAACAGAAGGACGAACTAAAGAAGGGAATACATTTCGGAACACAAGGGAAGAGCTAAAGGAAGAAGAGTGGTAATGAGAAAAACCTGCATGGAGCAGGTGGCTCCCTTGCAGGATGGGGGCATATTAAGTGAATGGAAAAAAGCAAGCAGTAATAATAATGCACAGGACACATCTGTACAGCAGCAAGGAGTTAAGTCTTCCTGGACTGCAAAAATTAAAAAGTGCAAAAGTGTGCAACAATAGTGGAAATATAGGTTGCAGCACCTCACAGGGGACTATATTTTCTGTATGCATGAATTAGTAAGGGTTTCTGATTGGGGACTACCCTTTCTACAGCTTCCACCCAGGTGGCATGACAGCTCACCTGGCCTTGATAAACTTCCGGCAAGTGTCTACAACATGCTCCATTTGCAGGTACATAGCTGTGGCCATCACAGCCATGATGTTGCCTTCCCGCAGGTTGAGCCGAGATGTGTACATAAAGTCCAGGAGGATGCAGAACCCCTCAGGGTTGATCTCAGGATCCAGATTAATAACATTAAGGTTGCACTTCAACTGGTCTGTAAAGATGCTGTAGAACAGGCCGCTGTAAAACACAAAAAGTCCCATTACACTTAGAATCTGTGATGGATTACAGTCAGCACTGATGCTCAGCCCCTCTGCTCTGGGCCTAGCTCCAGAACTTTCAGGGCAATTAATAATCACTGCCATTTGTGGAGAGCTTACAAAATGCCTGAGAGTCATTAAGCTTTTTATGTACATTACCCTATGTTCCTCACAACCTTGTAGGGTGGTACTATTATCTCTACCTTTAAAAATAGGGAACTAAGATCAGAGAGGTTATGAGAGATTCTTAAAGCCACAGAACCTGTTTTCCTTTGACTCTTAACTGCATGGATTACTTTGCCACAACCATTCTTAGTCTATACCTTTGTAATAAGCATTTTGCTTCTTGATCCATTGCATTATCCTTTTTAAAAAACTTCTATTGTTACTTTTCAGAAGTAAGTTTGGTATAAATGACAAATAAATTTAAAATATGCTTACAGCTACACTCTACTGCTTTTCTCAAAGTCCATAGATTATTAGAAGGTCACCCTACTTTCTAGTAGAGGAAGAGTCCCAGGAAGCAAATGAATGAATGTACCTTTAGAAAAGAAAGAGTTTCTGTTCTGTGGGCATAGTGGAGAAGAAATCATATACTGCCACAAGAAAGGATGTGTCTGGAGTAAACATGGACAATTTGATAGCCGAATTCTGGGCTATTACCTTCATTCTTGACTCGACTCTGAGTGGATTAAGTAGCTATGCAACCTTGGGTGAGATTCCTAGCTTCTCTGCACTTTGGTTTACTTATCTTCAAAGAAGGGGGGACAATAGTGTCTACATTATAGAGTTGTTGGAAGAGTGAAAACCTAAAGGGTATATAGCATGATGGCTGGCATACAGTATGCACTCACTCAACATTATCTGCTATTTTTATGTTGCTATAAAGCTCTTTCCTCTCCACTATTAAAAAATTGGCGCTTACTGTAGAAATTGGATAAGTTATCTAGTAGGAACAGAGATCCCTGATTCTACATCCTTTCACCTGCCTATGTCTTCCTTTCATCCTTTTATACCCTCCATAACACAAAGTCTACTAGAAAGATCCAGGGACATGATGTAATATAAAATTGCTTCGAAAACTTGAAATACTTGACAAAGATATATTAGCTGGGTCACTGTCACTAATTCTTACACATATTCTGAACATCCATGGAAGTACAGTTGCAATACAAAATACATATAGTGTAAAAGAGCAAAATATTTCAGATTAACGTGCTTAAACTCCTTAAAGACAGAGCGGGTTAATCTGAAATCTTTTGCCGTTTTTTCTACTGATTAACTGAAGTTGTTCTCCATGTTTACTCCAGACACATCCTTTCTTGTGGCAGTATATGATTTCTTCTCCACTATGCCCACAGAACAGAAACTCTTTCTTTTCTAAAGGTAGATTCATTAATTCGCTTCCTGGGACCCTTCTCTGCCAGGCCATATGCTAAGATCTAGAGTTGAAGTGAGGCATCATCCTAGACACAGCAAAAGGCCGAGGTGTCCTCTCCCGCTGGCTGCCGACATGCTCATTCCCCTTTTATTCATCCACCCTTCCCTTCCAGCACCCTCACCTGCAGGCCATGAGGACTGTCTTATGGGCTCTAAACTGCTCTCGGCTCACCACAATGACAACATCAGTCAAGATGTCTCGACTCCGGAGGCGATTGAGGTTGAGAAGAACATCACTGGCGTGGCGGGTGAACTGGATACAGCTGTCAGCTGGTGAGGCCATTTTGTCTTCACCTGAAAAAAAAGAGGCCAAAATTCTGTTCATTTTCCAGACTCCGTTTCCTACTCACCTGTTTCCTAGCACCAGAGCACGTGGCTCAGCCTGTTAAGGTATAGAACACAACTCAGGTCCCTTGTGCTTGATCTTGAAACAATTCATAACACAACTCTGTGCATTACTCTTCATGGCTATAAAATGGGGAGTATAACCTTTATCCAACAAGTTGAGATAGATGGCCTTTTAGGGAAAAGGGGAAGAGAATGAATATTTTCTGAGTGTTTTTTCCACACACCAAATACTCTGCCAAGCATTGAGAGGCAGTCAGTATGGTGCAATGGAGATAAACCATGCTTTGAAGGTTATCAGGCCAGCTTTCTCTTTTGCTAGCTGTGGGACTTGGAGCAGGTTGTTCATTGTTTCTGGGCTTTGGTTTCCTATACTAACACGCATGTGGTTATAAAAATTAGAGATATGTGCCTCATCCATAGTAAGTTCTCAAAACTCACGGCTGTTCTCATGAGTATCTCATTTCTTTATCCCAGCCACCACCCATTTCTCTCCATTATTGGGCTTTAGAGTTGTTTGATTTTGTACATTGGAGTCACATTATTAGTGCACAGTAGGTAGCTAAGTTAGTATGAACTAAGAAATAAGCAAGAGGGTAACTAACCATACAACAGTGTAAGACAGCCTAATGCAGAGGTGAAGAGGTGAGGGTTGGGAGAGATACAGAAGAAATTTGTTGTCCTAGTCTCATCTAATAAGAATGGCAAACTTCACAGAAATACATGCAATTCAAATCAAATAGTTTGTCTCCAATAATAAGTATATAATTTGACTTACTTACCCAAGGCCTTGCTTCACAGTCCAAAATTTTGCTTAAAACCTGCAAAGAAGAAAGCAAACATAGATTGACTTAATGAGTGTAAGATTGTCCACTATAGTCTTATTTTAGGACACACACATTTAGTTTTGCTTTGATAGTTGTGGCCTGCCAGTTGGTACAGTTTCACCACAGCTAGCAAACATTTTCCAGCTCTGCTCTTACAGAAACAACAGGCACCCAAAGCAATACAGTAATAATCTTTTTACACTGAGTACTGGGAACGTAACTCATAACTGTATATATCAATTCCATATACATATACATATGTGTTTTCTTTATCAAGAAAAAAAAATTGTAACATCCAAAGGCCAGTTGAGTTCATGAAAAAGAAAAAAAATAAGAAAAATAGTTCTTTCAATATTAATGATAATGATTCTTCGAGTGGCCTAAAAACACTGGATGCTATTAAAAACCTACTAAGATACTATCTTTCAAATCTTAGAATGATTCTGCAAGGCTGACAGGGTCAATATCTTTGTCCCTATTTCACTAGTGATGAAACTGAGACTCAGGGGTTCAAGTGGCTTGCTCAGGACAAACAGCAAAAAGGCAGTATTTCCTGTCTGAAACACTTCAGACTGAATATGGTATCTGCAGAATACAACCTCAGATGGCATGTCTACACACTCCTTCAGAACCTTTGCCCTCTTTTTCAAAGTTTCCTCTCCTTTCCCTACTGGGTCTAAGACCAGACAGAGTGCTACAGCTTCCAAGTCTGGGCTTCTCTCTGCTGGTGAAAGACTTAACTGTGCGGGTTAGCTGAGGACTGGCCAGGGAGCACTAAACCTTAGAGATTTAATAAAATATGTACCCTGTCCAAATTGCTTTCTCTAAAACAAACTGATCAAAAGTACAGGTGTAAGACTCTCGCTTATGATAAGACTGTGAACTGTAAAACAAAACAATCTTTGAACTGTCTTTCCCCCTTTTTAGAGCTATTTTCCGGGTAAAGGGGCATGAGGCCAGAGAGGTCATGTTGGGCCACATAGACGGTTGGTGGCCCAGTCCTAGGTCTTCTGGCTCAAATGCCTGTCCCCTTTCCAAATCAGCCTACGTGATGTAGAGCATGCAAGACAGCACCCCTGATGTGGGTGAATTTCATTTTTAAGTTCCTACCCCACACAAACACTTTGCCCCATTCCAGGCTGCTGAGTCTTACCAAATGAGCACTCTAAAATGAGAGGTTTCCTTGAGTCTGTAACCAAACACTCTGACATTTCTCTGTGGTCCCAAGTGCCAGTCACACAATCTCATCGGCTTCAAGGTTAGTGTGTGCATGTGAGTGAGTGGAGACTGGGGTAAGGAAATGGGAAAGGAAAAGGACAGAAAAAGACAAAAGAACCTATCTCCCCTTTCCCCGTCCCAACTCAAGGTAGGGTAGGAGAGATTTACTAATTTAGGCCTAACAACGGTTCAGTGATTGTCTCCTTTTTAAAAAGAAGGCAGAAGACACACATGAGGTTTATTTAAAAAATGTTCTCTCCTCTTCCCTCATGGAAGACATCCTCAAACTCTCTGGAATACCTAGTAAACCAGCTTCAGCTACCAGTTCACTTGTGGATTTCCAGTCACAGACTTTTGGAACCACAGGAAACCCAGATTTGCCATTTCACCATGACAAGTGGCAATGACTCACTCCAGATGGGAGCTGAAACAAACAATTACCCCACGTCCACTGTCAGCCAGTCCTTGGGCTTTTCACCTTATAGCTCTGCCTGGCCAAAACAATTGCACATACACTGAGGCCCACGTCCTTATTACTGTTAATTCTTATGTAAGCTAACTGTCTAAGGAGGTTCCACAACTACTGAGTGTGTGGGTTTGCTCCCCTCCCCCACTCCATGCTGTAGGTATGGGAGTACTGGCAATATTTGTTGTTATTGTTGTTTTTAACAGACCACTTAAGTCTATTCTCACTCATTATTGTATCTTAACCTTATAACTGCCCTAATTTCTTAGGGAGAAAAATGAGCCTGGCCCAAGGTCTGAACGCCAATTTCTAACAAAGTTCTGAACAAACCCATCTACTAGATCCAGCCGATACTACACAGATTTCATCCCACAAAAACAATCACCAAGAGAGCAGCGCTGTCAATGAGAAACTGACAACTGTATGGCCCCAGATCAGAAGTCCTGGATCCCAACCCCCACCTCGTCACCCACACTGGCTGAGAAAGCACCAAGAGAGAGAGAGAACAGTTTTCTCCACCCCCACACCTCTTCTCCCCTTTCCTGCTTTCCTTGTGAATATTCAATTAGGCACCCTGAGAAGGCAGATTCTCTAAAAGAGCTACCATTGAAGAAGACGACAGAGGACCAAAAAAAAAAAGAAGAAGAAGAAGAAGAAGGAAAGAAAGAAAAAGAAAAGAGAAAAGCGAACGGGAGAGAGAGAGAGAGAAAGTTAAGAGCAAGAGAGCGAGCCAATGCGAAAAGACCCCATCCTTTTCCTCTCTCCTCCAGTGGGCTGGCACCGGGCAGCCCCATTCTCTCACACACAGCACAAATACGAGCCCTGCTCCAGGGCAAGCCTGCGCAGACTCGCCTACCCAGGGACACCGTACCTGGCTTCCAGAGACTGCCCACTTCGGGGCGATCGGAAGGCACCGCTTCCCATTCACCTCGAAGCCCCCCGCAAAGGTTGCGGTGGAGGCGCCGTGGGATGACCGTGGTGGCCCTAAATGTACTTACATTCAAATAAAACTTTTCGGGCACCTCGGTAGCTAACATTGTGTTCGTGCCCCCCCCCACCCCCTTCACGCCGTCAAAGCAGGGGGCAGGGAGGGGAATGGCACAGCCCTCTCATTCCCGGAATGGAGCTCATCTCCGCTCTGCGGATTTCACAGAATACTCTCTGCCTATCGTCTGCTCCAACAAGATGTAACTTTCCAGGAAGCTGCCCGGGCCCCGACTGCAGCCAGGATCGCTGCCCGCTCGGCGCTGGCCGCCGGGGATTCACCGGGGGCGGGGGAGGAGGGGAGGAGGGCTCGGCCAGGGAAGGCTTGCGGGGAATACGGCGCACTTTCCCCTAAATCTCTCGTCTGCGCTGGGTCCAGGACTCTCATAGTTCACCTAATCCAGCCCCAAGCACACAACAATTTCTATACAGGAGAACGAGACAAGTTAGTAGCAGAGCTAGTCTAGAACCCAGGAGTTCGGTTTCAATCCCAGGCTCATTTCCTGAGTCCAAGTTGCCTAATTCCGGCGTCTGTTCGCCTAGTGCATCGTTCCTTTTTTTCCCTCTTTTTTGCCCCCCCCCCAAGAAAAGCTTCTTTTTAGGAGATGGCTAGGCAAGATGTCAAAAGGATGGGAGTCCCTAGGGTTTAACGTCTCCACCCTGCACGCCCCAGCCGAGTTGGAGGAAAACTAAACCGAAAGTCCCTTCCGCCTACGTTGGCAACAACGGGAACCCAGCTCGACTTGGTTTCCGCCCAAAGTATTTAGATAGAATAAGAGCTGCCAGGCCTAACCTGGCCAGGTTTAGGGATTTCCGAAAACGATTTCCCCGAAACCGTAGAGACACGGTTTGGACTCGGCAGAGGCCGGGGCGCCGACCCCAGCGCCTGCCTTGGCATACTCCGAAATTGCCTCGCCATCCCGTGGCTTCCCTGGGAATTATAATTCCTAGGCGCCATCTCCAAGTTAGTCTCGGTAGAGGGCTGCAGAAGGCGCTTTCAGAGCACAAGGAACCGGCAAAGACTCCGCTTCAAAGGCCGCAGTCCTAAAACTAACCGTGGCGTCACGCTGCGCCTTGCATTCAGGCTGCGGCGGCGGAGGGGTCAGAGTCTGTCCGCAAAGACTTGGCCGCTTAGGTCTCAAAATCCTACTTTGAGGCTTGCTTATTCCTCAGCCCAGAAGGATAAAGGTGAAATAGGAAGCTGGAATTTATTTCTGGGGTGGAGGTGAGAATCTTGGGAGTTAAAATTAAATAAATGGACTTAGTGTAAATTAAGAGTCCAGCGGTTCCGGGACCTCAAACCTAAGCGTGTTTTTACCACTGCCTAACACTAGAGAGAGCCCTCCATCAAGGCTTGAAACCCACAACCCCTTTCTCGCCCCGCCCCTCCTTCCCATTGACCTAGTTTGGCCAGAGCTTCCCGATTTGGAGAATGCCCTCTACCCTTCCCCCATCCTCTCTAGCTAGGCCAGCCGCTGGATTATTGGTAATCTAATAACTTCAATAACTCGCTGAAAAATCAAATGGTAAATTTGAAAGAGCAAAGCACTGGTTAGAGACAAGAATAAGGAATTTTAATAAGGCTGGAGCTGCTGCAGTGAAGCCCGTCCTAGTGCGCCCGCAGGAGGGTTACTGGTCCCAGCCAACGAGCTGCAGGGATCTACCCACAGTCATGCAGAAGCACGGGATGGGGCAATCTTCTGAGTTGCTTTTGTTCTTGGGGGAAAACACTTTTTGCCTTTTGATTGGGGCGAAGGGGGTGGGGGAGAAGGTTGCTAGGGGGGCGGCAACAGTAGAAAAAAAAGCCAATTTGATAATGCGATGGCCTCAGCATCGGGTAACCGAGGTGTTCGGGGACATTATGTCCTGACTTTCATTTCTATCACGTTTCCTGCCAACAGCGCTCTTGCAAGCCTGCAAGCTTCTAGGAAATGCAATAAAACGGAGGGATGTATTTTATCTTCAAGATCTGAAGAGAAGCTGCCGAAGGGGCACTCCCCATACGCCGGGGAGCCGAAGGGCCTGCAGACAAGGCCAGCAAACTGCGTTCCTAGGCAGAGCTCCCTCGTCCATCCTGGCTGAACTGGGCTCAGGCTTTGCAAAAAGGCCGGCGGGGGAGGGGAGAGGCATGATCTCCTCAAGCAAACAATGCCTTTAAAAATCCAATCTGGACAGAAGTCAGCCAAGGTCTTTATTCGTGTTAATGAAGGTGGAAGGCACTAACTGTCCTTGGAAAGCGATGAGTCAAACTTGACCGCGCTTCAAACACGTTCCCAGATTCGTTTCCAGCCCGAACAGAGGCGCGTTTCTCCGACGCGGCCTCGGAAGGTTCCCGCAGAGGGAGAGGCTGAACTCGATCCCAGCCGACTGGGCGGGGGAGACCGCGGCGTGTCCGGCGAGTGAGCGCGCGGGCCGCCGCTAGGGGCCGCCAGCGCGCGGACACGCGTTTGCCATCTTAAGTCACGAGCTCTGGGAAAGAAAACTTTACTGACGCGCTGTTGTGGCACAAATGCTACGAGGACTACGAACTGCCCGTCCACATGTCACCCCCTACACACACACACACACACACACACACACACACACACACACACACACACACACACACACACGGTTCCTCGCCAGGCCGGCCACTAAGCAACGGTGAGATCCAAAAGTGAGCCTCTGGTGCAGCCAGGCACACCTCTGAAAGTCTCCTGTCTAGGCCGTAACCACCTCCCTAGCACACACATACCACCACCCTCTCGGAGCTTTGGGACTGCCCCCCACTCCCAGCACCACTGCAAGATTTTCATGTCTTTTACCGAAAATCTTAGGCCATACTTTCTAAACGAAATCCTCCAAGACTGCTAGGGAACCTTTTCCAGTGTTCGCTGGCAACTAAGGTGACCCAAGAGGTTAAAACCATGGCTCTGGCTGCTGCTCCTCTTTCTACCATACTTCAAAGGAGGGCAGATAAACTCGCCTTTGAACTTAAGTCACTTCACTCAAATTCAGAAGCTTAAAATCTGGTCCTTGTTAAGGTCACTTACTCACTACAAACATCCCCCCATCCACCTTCATCGGGCTTGTTTCCTCAAGAGTTTTCAGTCCTAAAGCCCCTGAGCTCCTAGATGGTATCTGTAAATTACAGACTTCCCCCGGGAAAGGCCACGGTGAGAGGAAGATGATGTGTTCAAAGCGGGTTATTTTACGGTTTCTCTTAGTGGTGGAGATAGACGCCCATTCCTGTGTGATCGTGGACGAGGCGAGCATCTGGGGCATTTCTAACTTTCATCTGCCTTCTCAAAACTTTGGAAGTCGTATGCAATCGCCATTGATAAGTCGGTGTCTCCCTCTGGCAGCCCTAGCAGCTGGTCAGGACCCCAAAGAGAACAGTTGGCCCACCGCCCCAGGCAGAAAACTCGATCACGCCCACCGCTAGGTGGCAGACTCAGTCCGTCGGAGAATCACTAGGTGGCCCGAGCCTTCCAACCAGATTCCCTCCTCCCCCGTCTGGTGGAGTTGGGGGTGTGCTTTCCTTCAAAACCAAAGCTGGAAAACATTTAATTTAGTGGATGTAATTCCGTTATTTGCAATGCTCACGCCTCTAGCAACCACCACTAAGTATCCGGAGCGGCGTTCTTGTAACACAAGTTGAATCCCCCACCCTCAAAGCTGAATGTACTGGGAAGGTAAAAAAAAAAAAAAAAAAAAAAAGAGTGCACTTGTCTTCAAAAGGCAGAAGGGCAGTCGATGGTATTAAGAGTCGCTTGCCAAACACTGGCCGACCAGCAAAGAAAGTCGAGAATAAACTCCTGATCCCCACGGAGAAAGGAGGACCCGGGTGCCAAAGGCTGGGTCCCACCCAGGCTAACTGCGCCTGGCAAAGCACGGGTGCGGGTAACCGGGTATGTAGGGAACTGGTTGCTGGTCTTGGACAAGGTGACAGAGAGTGTTGGGAGGATCCTGGCTTCCTCTGGGACGAAGAGAAACCAGCCAGCTCTGCCACTACACAGCACCCTCGCTCGGATCGCCTCGGCTGCTGTCCCACTTGTTGCGCAGTGCTGGGAAACCGCACGCGCCATGCTGCTTTGACTCCCAGAGGATGACAGACCAGCCTGCCATATCTCCACGCCATCCACAAACCTCTGCCCCCTGCCCCACCACACACCCACGTACACCACCGCCGCCGCCGGCAAAACTACAGTACTTCCAGCCACGGTGGTTTATACATCAAAACATTCCTCCTTTTCTCAACGTCAGACGAGAAGCAGAATTCAGATTCCCTAAGAAGTGATTTCCAAGAGGGGAACGCAGACTATCTCTACCTACAGAACTTTTCTACTTACAGCCAATCAGGCACACTCCCCAGCCCAAATTACTGGAACTATGTTGCCTATTCTGACACAATCCTAGGAGGAAAGCAACTTTTTCTTCTCTATTTGAGAGATTCAATTACAAAGTCCCTTTTAAAAAGGTTTTATAACTCCTAATTTTTTAAATTGGGGAGGCTCATAAAAATCATTTCACAGTATTTTTCAAGTATTTTACTTTTACCAATAGTTTCACCCACCGAGGGGTGGCGCTGCCGCACCACCTCCTCTGAATATTTTAAGTTTTTCTCAACAAAGTGGGTTGTGAGTGTAGCTACCCGGGAAGTGGAAGAGAGGGAAGGAAGGGTTTTGACATCTAGCCATGGCTACCATTTACTCAACCAATAACTGGAACTCTTCAAGCCCTCAGCAAAACGGCAGTTTAAGAATCTAGAGTCCCGGCCCTATCTACCAAACCCGGAATAAATTGGACATCCTTTTCAAGAAAGCATTGGAGTAAAACCGTTCAAAACGGAACAGAGGAGGAAAAGAACAGTTGGAAAATGCCCACTTTCCCTGTGTCCTCCTAAAAGTTGCTTAGTTTTTATGGACAGCATTGATGGCTTTATTGTCACTATCAATAGACCCTTAAAATTAGCCAATACTTGGGTACTCAGTATTGGAAAATCTTCCAAATAGGATACTGGAAACTTCTATTTATAAACTTGGGGGATGTGGGTATTTTTCCTATCTACAGGCTTCTATTCTGGCCTGAAGACTCAACTGCAGTCATTATAGCAAAGGAATGCCCTTCTCCTGGTATTTCTCTCCATTTCCTCCTCCCCCAGAAACAAATATCTTTTCTTCTTTAAGAAAAAAAAAAAGCATATATTTTAAAGCAAGAATGTGATTTCACCTCTCTCCTTTGAGCTCATGTTTGCTACCTCCAGGAATAGCGTGTGGACTAGGGCCAGATGAACTTCAACTTGGGCTGCAGATTTACGAGGTTCTGTTCCAGGGCCAAAGGCTCTTGGTAGTAAATAGTGAGCAAAATAGGTACCTGTCTCCTGATGGATCTTGCCGGGCCCCCTCTTATTTTTTTAAGTTATTTATTAAAACCACACACACCTTGCAAAGAAAAAGGGAAACTGGCAGTCTCTGTAGAGGAAGCCGGTGGCATCGCTCAGAGCCACAAACTGTATTTCTAAACAGCCCTTTCCCTGGTTCCCTCTCTCCTGCCCCACTTTTTGTTTTTTTTCTGGACTGTAAAAACGCATGTACTGACAGTTCACTTACAGAAGAAAAAAAAGTAAAAGTGAAGCGTTACAATAAGATTTTCCTCCTGGAAACTATAAACAATTTTTTAAAGTCCATAAAAGATTAAATCAGTGGGGGTAGGGGGAGCAGTGAATGGCTCTGAGATAGTCAGTGACCCTATCACAGCTTAAAACTTTCTCGGCACCTGATTTGGGGTCATTTCTCTTGCTCAAGTGTCAGGACATCCACCATCCCCACCTCCAATTCCTAACAATTGCGGGGAGGGGGACACAAACATAAGGTCTGTTTTTCATTTTTTTTTTTTTTTTTTTTAATCAGTACGGTTGTGTTCTTGCTCTCCATGGGGGAGCTTTAAAACTCATAATTGAAACACTAGTTCTATTTTTCGCCAGGGTTCCTATAACATGGCATCATAAAGGCAACGCAACCCACAGTTCTCAAGACATTTACCACGGTCAGTACATCCTGCAGCGGGGTGGCCCCTAGCTCCTGCTGCCCGCGCGCGCAGCTTCTTTCCGAGCCTTCTGCTCCCTACCAGCTCCCGCCCCGGGCCGCCGCCGCCGCCGCCGCCTTCCCCCATTCCTATTCCCTCGAGGAGAGCCACAGGTTGCAAATCCAACCAACCTCGCAGTCTATTTTTGCAAAATCACTCACAAAGATCTCCCTTTCGCGCCCGCGCCCGATCCTCCCGCGCGGGGTCCCCCAGCCATAGCCACAAAGTGCCCTTCTCTCCTCCCGGGTCTAGTATGTAAGGGACGCGGGCTGGGGCTCTGTCTTTCCCCTCGCCCAGCGTAAAGACCTCGGGAATCTCAAGCCCGGCGTCTACTACGGTCAAGTCCGCAGTTTCCTTTCTACAGAGCTTGCACCATGGGAAAAATAAAATAAAATTTAGGAAAGGGAGGGAACAGCCATTGGGAGCCAACACAGAGTCACGCAGCGCCCAAAATACAAACACCTCGGCCGCCAGAAATCCTGCCACCTTCTCTCTCTCCTAGGCTGCCCTGTCAAGGTTCCACGCACGCTGAAAGGCACCGCAGGTGCAAATGCGCACCCCTTTCCCACCCACCCCCCAAATCCCTGTCCCGCCATCAGCCTCTCTCCTCGCCATGGGCAGAAAGAGCGCGCAGGGGTTCCGACTCCCTCGACTACAACCAAGAAACAATAATTTTAAAAGTATTCAACATCCCCGCCCCCATGCAAGCTAACGCTCTCCTAAAATACAGGGGGAAAGCACACCAAAACACTCGTCCCTCGTTAAGAAGATGAGGGCTCTGAAAGGAAATAGTAGACACGATACTTCATCTCATCTGGTTTTATGACCCAAAAAAATTTTTTTTTAAAAAGGAGGAGTTCGCTTGGATTTTTCCTCCCAAATCTCGGCTCGGCTAGCAGGCAGGGAATCTAAAGGACCGAGGCCGGTGGAAGGGAGCCAGCGCGGCGAGCGAGCGGGCAGCCTCTCTCCTCGCCTCCCGGAGTTACCCAGAAGGGCAAGAGAAGGGAAGGAAGAAGAGGCTAGGAAAAAGAGGAGGGAGGGAAGGGGAGGCAGGAGCAAGGAAAGCAGTTTGCAAGCGAGAAAAGAGGGGAAAAACACAGCCGCACGAATCCAGGGAGATCACAAGCCGTACGCAAGCAGCAGCAGAAAAAGAGCGAGAGCGCGAGCGCGCGTCCTCTCCGCCGTCTGGGGCCAGACAGCCCCCAGACTTGCCCGATCACCCCCCAAACCCTGTCTCGTCCTCTCTGCTCCGGCCGCCCCCTAACTCCCCTCCTTCCTCTCCTCCACCTCCTTTTCAAAAACCAAAACAACGCAAGGGAGGGTGGCAAAGCCTCCCCGAACCGGCCAATTCACTCAAAGACAACAAAAATAATTATAATAATAAATATATAAAAATCTACATCCTAGAGTGGGAGAGACATGGGACTAATCTTCGGCATTTATTTTAACACCTGACAGCTAGAATAAATAAATATATACATTTATATTAATAGATACACATAGAAAACTTGGAGCCAAAGCATTTGGCAAGAGCGGAAAAAAAAAGAATTAAAAGATAAAATAATGATCATGAGCAGCGGCGGCGGCAGCGGCACCAGCGGCAACAGCGGCGGCGGCGGCGGCGGCGGCAGCAGCAGCAGCAGCGGCGGCAGCAACAGCAATAATCACCTGGTGTCCGGCCTTTCCTAGAAACTTCTTGCATCACCACTTCTAAGAACCCCAGTTCTAAGAATCAACAGAGCTCAATTCTCGGAATTTGAGCTGCGGACTTTACCATCGCTACATGGCAGGGGAGGTCTCGGTGTCAGCTCTCTGAGATTTTTACCTCTCCTACACAATAAAAAGGCCTCAAAGTCACAGGATTTTTTCAGTATAGAACATATTTCCAGGTCCTCACAGTCTGGCATTCTTAGATTTCAAGATTCTTTTTCTGCGTTTGAGGGCCCAGAAGGCAGCCCTCCCTGCCCGGGCCTGTAATCGTGGTACGGCCTGCTCCGCCACCGTCACGTGGGCGCCCCTTCTGTGACGTCGGCGTCTTTGCTGTAGCAGAGCTCGGCCTCTGGAATTCTGAGAACTAATTTGCTATTCCGTGACATAAGAGGGGGAGTGCGCTTTGCTTTCCTGGGGTCTGGGGCTAATTCCTCCTCTCTTAACCATAAACTCAGCTCCTCCAGCGAAATACACAAAAGGGAGCGAGAGGTTTGAACCATTGGGGAAAAAATATGTTATATATAGTAGGTTGAGAGAGGCGAGTAAGAGAAAAAAAATAATAAACACCACAGCTCTTTCCAGCTAGAATATTAGGCACCACGAGAAAAATATTTGCCAAGCCGTTTTCGGTGGGTTCATTTGCTTTTATTTTTATTTGGGACGGGGTTTTTGGTTTTGTTTAGTCTTGGGGTTTGATTCTTTTTGGCGTGGTGACTTGGGACTTGGGGTTGCTGTAATGTGATGATTTTCGGATTTTTGCTTGTGATGTTTGCCTTTTGCAAGTTTGTTGTGTTACGTAAATCTTAAGATCCGGTATCGGTTGGACTTTGTGTGTGTTTTCTTTCCCTATTTTTCTCAAGAGGTTTAAAGAAGATGTATTATTTCAATACTAGTACTATTGAAAGAAGCTTGAATTTTTGTTGTATGTAACAATGCCAACCCTCACTTTTTTTTTCCTTTTGGTGCAATTTTGTCTTTTCCCTTGGACTTTTACTGAAGTGAGTTTCTCCTACACTTGGGAGAATGTTCAAAGGATTTGTTTTGTTTTGGTTTGTTTCTTTCCAGGACGGCAAGTGGTGGGTTTACTCTTTCTGTTACTGTTGACTCTTATAAAATTTCTTGGTGCAAGAAACGTGTGTGCGCGCTTGGGCATGTGTACGTGTGTGTGCTACAAAATCCTGTGAGCCAAATACATGTTTGTGTTTTGCTTCTTTTTAAGTTCTGATTTGTTTTTCTAGGCTTATTTCAAGGTCGTTGTAAAAAAAAAAAAAAAAAATCTTTTCAGTTTGTGTTTAATAGATCAGCCGGAGAGAATGCTAAAGGCCTGCCGTGCCAGTATCACAGATACTGTGTGTATGTAGAACAGACTGTGCTACAACTACGCTGCACGCTGCACAGTCCTCTTTGCTTTCAAGCTGAGTTGAGGAGGGGGGAGGAAAAGAGGGAAATCTTTCTGTATTTCTTTCTTTCTCTCTTTTTAAAGGCAAATGCAATGCAGAATCATTTCATTGTGGGCCCTAGTTTGTTTGTTCAGAACTGCAAGTTTCCCTATTAAAATGTTGGTTGGGGTTTTTTCCCCTCCTACTCATCCCTGAATGAGGGAGACTCTTGTTTCTTTTATGTCTCTCTCTTAAAGGAAGGGTGTGAGGGGAAAATAATATTTCGGATTCCTCAAGAATTAGCCCAAAATGTTTGGATCAGAAGCAGCTTTCAAAGGTCAGGCCGTTCTGAGCTTTGGCTAGAGAGTCCTTCAAGTGACTCATTAAATAACAGATGAATACTTAAAGATTCCGCAAAATCTCTTCACATATTAATTTCTAGTAATGATATCTCCCAAAATAATCTACCTTTCTAAACCCCAAATTTGGGTTTATATTGGAGAAGTGAACAGGGCTATGAAAGATTGTTGGCTATTTACTGGGATATGTAGATCTCTTTCACTGATGTTCCCATAAGAAGTTTCATTTATTACTGAAGATGCTGTTGTCCGCGTACCCCCCCACCCCCACCACACACACACCCTTTTAAAGGCTGTGTTGTAAGTTTCAGAACCAGGAAAGGTGCATAGGGATTCATTATTTTCCACAAGGGCTAGAGCTTAGGAAATCTGCCAGAGTGTCTGTCCCTGCAAAATCTGAATATTTTAATACTTATTGACAGATGGATTACTGCAACCGCTTCAGAAAAGCCTGTCTCATGAAGAATTTTTGAAAAATATACATAGGCCTAATCCTGTCACTGTTGTTGAACATTTTACCCCCAAAGACCCATTATATTGTCAAGTTTAAATTTATTCTGCCAGAAAGCAATTTGCTTTTTTATAATTCCTGTTCCCCCTTATTTTCAAAGAGTTTTAATTTAATCCCACCAGATCCAAGATGACACCCCGACTTTGCTGAAGTGATTTTTTTGTATGTGTGATTTGTGTTGTTTTATGAGCAATTAGCGCCTTAGGGTTTCTTAGATATAGCTGTATGGTTTGGAATTTGAATTTTATGACTCTTCCCTGTTATTGGTCCTATGATAGGATGACTTTGAGAATTTTTGGTCACTATTTTTGGTCAAAGCTGCCATCCTGCCTAAACTCCCCCCCTTCCTTACCCACCCTTAAATGCACAGCTTGTCCCTCCTGAATTCCCTTTGCCACTCCACTCTTAGCCCCATGGGGGCGCTGCAGAGCAAAGGGAAATGTGCTCCCTCAATCAGTTGAAACAGCCAGAGTGGGGGCTGGGAAGGAATTCACCATTCTCATATCCCGGCCCTCTAATTCTCCGCACGGAGCGAGGGAACCCACCAGGACTGCTTTATAGATAATTAACTCCATCATCAGGGACCTCAAATCTTCTCAGCGCATTATTTCTGGGACCAAATGCCAGAGTCCCACATTTCTACTTCTTTTTGCAAAATCAGTGTGTTTACATCAAAAGAAATTGACCAGAATAGAAGGCGCCCCATTAGAAAGGCGGGGGGAGGATTATTGAAAATACTCTAAAGATAAACACTTAAGTTTAGGTAAGTCTCTTTTTCTCTCAACTGAATAAATGGTGACGAAAATTGTGCACCCACCTTTTAATCTCTTTTTAATTCTTAGGAAAGTAACTTTATCAAATTTTATAACAATTACATTTCTTCCAGAATGTCCTTCTTTTTCTCATTCTTGATCTCACCCCCTTTAGTATCCAGGTGGCATCATTACATGGGCCTCCTTCACTCCAGCATTTCTCTGTTAGGGTATTAAAGAAAGGGATGGCTTGAATATATTCAAATTATTTTAAATCATCCTTAAGAAGCTCTAAAGAGTGGTCCATAGCCCAGGTCTTATGAATGATTGGGGCAGGCAGACGTGGGGGTACTATGTAGGAACTGGTCCCATGATTTCATGGTTACTGGTTGTGAATACTCAGAATAGATTACCAGGCCAGCCTCTTTGCCCTGTGGACTAGGCATAGGAATAGGTCCCTAATCACGGTCACTGAGTAAATAGAAGCTATCCTGTCCTCTTTCTAAGGGGACTCGAAACAGGAAGTTAGTTTCACTTGTCAGAAACCTCTAACTGTAGTAGTTCTTTGAAGTATCACATCACAGGATTAGAGATTTTAGAAGTGAAGGAATTTTGCAGAATTATCACTCAACTAACTCCTTCGGGCTTTCTTTTTTCAAGAGGACAGGCTGGTCCCTCACGCAAGGCGTGTATGACCCCAGGAACACAACCGAAAATGGGTCTGCATAGTTTGAGGGTCCTGTGTTATTTTAGAGGATCGGGGTGACCTGACAACTTGAGTTTGGAGGTGGGGATTTTCTTTTCATGCAGAATGGAGGAAGGCAAGACTGCTTTGGACTCTGTGAAAGCTGTAAACTGGTTCTCAGAAATAATTCTGAGTCACGATGAGTATCAGAGTTTTGGTGGTCACTTGGGTTTGTTTATGCTTGCCACCTATGCTGCTGTACTGGGCACTACTTTTAACGGGCATGGGAGATGTTATCTATCTAACTTGTTGAAAGTTGCCTGTTTGTTTTATTTCAAATCCTTCATTTAGAATTATTGTAAACAAGCTCCCTATAATATCCTTGGAGAAAGGAAGGAGTTTCTTGATATGTTTTGACAAAATTGAGTAGAAAGTTTTGAGACATTAAAAAAAAAAAAAGATGATTTCTAGCCACCACCTTCTAAAAAAGAAGTATCGTCATTTTGATCCATATGCTGCCTTTTTAGACTTTATTATTCTGAGATTTTTTTCCCCCTTAGAAAAACTTTTCTGCCTGGCTCAGATTTTTCCTCCCAAACCCTGATTTTCCACACTTTTCTCACTTATTTAAAATGACAATAAATATCAGGAGCTTAAAATAGAGAAGTGAAGGGGGTGGGGTACACAACCCTTTGTTTATTGCATTCAATCGCTGTTTTGAATAGCAGGGTTTTCACTTCCTATAAAACCTTAGTATGAGGGAAAGCAGCAGCTGGGCTCTGAGAGGGATGAGGGAGGAAAGCACTTGAGTGTTTGTAAACTCGGGTGGCTGGCCCACCCGCCTGCCAGGCTGCTGGCTGCCGTACTTAGCTGTCTCTACTACCTAAGGCTAGAAGTGGAAAAACTTGATTTGTGTGTTGTGCCTGCGTTTTTTTTTTCTTTCTTCTCCACACCGCCCTCTGTACACCTGACCACGCAGAAGCCTATCTGAAGCTGGCTTGATGGCAGGGAGAGCTGGAGAGCGGAAGAATGTGCAGAGGGAGGGAGGACTTGGTACTTTTCCATTCACATCTCCACAGTGGCTTTTCTTGTTTATTTCAACCTCCACCCGCAGAACCCTTTCAGCTGCCTGAAATTCGAGTCCTTAAACTGTTCCCTGAGGTCAGACTACAGACACTCGGTGCAGGTTTCCTGCATGTCCGTGTCTATGTAACCTGTGTACATACAGGGACACACACACAAAAATGTAACTCTGTGGGGGCACAGTGTAGGGAGAAGGAGAAAACTGAGTTTCTTGCCAAAAAAACCTTGGTTTCTAATTACAGATCTGCCTGGAATGCCTTATGGGACATGAGCAAAGCCACTTGTGAGGACTCGGTTCCCTCGACAACAGTGTGAAGGATAGTCCCGAGGATATGCAGGCTGCCTGTCTGCTCCAAGTTCTATACCTTTACATCTAAATACATATTTACTGAACTTTTCCGCTGGGGAGATCGAAATGAGCTGTGTCTGTGTGTGCCTGAGCTGAGGGAAGGGGTTAAAATGTAAACTTCTAGGTAAAGAAGGCTGTCCCAGAATCCTCACCTCTATCAATTGTTAACCAGTTGTAGACCAAAGTCTGGGATTCTGCTACATGGGTCCGAAAACCAACTGAAGATTTTCAATGTTAAGAGTTGTAGGAGACAGGTTCTGAGACCTTGTACTTTTGCTCTCCAGCATTTATAATCAGACTAGACAGTTCCTGAGTGTCTTTTCTGCCCTATACTTGTCTTTTTTTTTTCTCTTCTATTTGTTTTTGGAAACAGTCCCGGTCAATGGTAGGGAGGAGATGACATTTGTACACTGGGTAATTTTTAAGCTACTGGGATGCATGTAGATGTGAAAAATATGTCATAATATTCACAAGCATGCACCTGTGTGCACGCGCACACACACACGAAAGATAAGAAAAACTTAAGAAATTCCTGGTAATAAGCTTAGAGGCAACACAGCTATCACTGCGTTAAAGGTAATTATTTCAAGTCAGAGGAAATAACAAATGAGGAGTTTGCCCTTACCAAAAAAAAAAAAAAAGAGAGAGAGAGAGAGAGAGAAAACAAGAAAGAAAAGGTCTTGATCTGTCAGAAAAAACTTGAAAGCAGTAAGATTGTTTCCATCAGTGTTTCTTGTACTTTCTTGATCTGCAATCTTTAGGAAAGATCTAGAGTTTCTAAGGCTTGGTTGTATGACTGGTATGTATCAGCAGTTACCTCCTCACCACCTATCACCCCACTGGCTTAGACTTTCTGGAATATTGGGCCTATGTACAAAGGTGGGTGGAGCCAATTATATTTTCTCAAAGTAAAAGTATTGAAAGTTATGCCAGAACTGTGAGGATCCCCACGCCTTGCTTAATCTACTGCTACCGACTTTATATCAACGAAAATTGAAGCCCAAACAGAATCCATTTTACCACATACCCTGCATTGCTTACAGAGCTGGATCCAGAATTTTGATGCCCTAGTTCTAAATCCACTATGCTTTTTTATGGCTTTTGATGGAAAGAAGGTATTTGCCCTGCCTCGAATTTAGACTTTTGACATTGTCTCTACTAAGGTTATTCCTCAGTCTCAGCACTGCCCTTAGAAAACCATCGTGTACAAAGTTTTGCATGTGGATTCTGGCATAGGACCACAGTCTCCTACAATACCATGATTTAATGTTATTAATAAATCTATAATTGTTTTAAAACTCATGCGATTGTATTGTGGTTGTGTGTATGTAAATGTTAAAAATATAATAATTAGAATATGTGTGGCCTAGAAGCAACAACAAGGAGCAAGCACACCCAGTGCCCAAATCTTGGTTTCAAATAACATTTCCCAGTAACAGGAACCAAAGCTCCTTGGAGAAATGGTTGAGTCTAGGGCTGGGGCAGGAAATATACAAAATAAGAATGAAACATTTTATAGTACCATAAAGAAAGAAATTGCTGGAAAAACAAAAGGGAAACTACATTGATGGGGTATATTTCAAAAAGACACAGGAGCTACTTGAAGACACCCTTTAGCCAAAACTGAAACAATTTGAACCATAGAGTCATGTTTTACATTATAACCCAAAGTATAAAATAAGCATTAATGAGTCCACACTGCTGTAAATCGCTCAGCAAATTAACAAAATGGAAGAGAAGAGACAAATATCCTCTGTGAAGAATTCCAAATAATTTATATAGACATGCTGCTCTCAAAGAAGGGGGAGGTTAAATCTCTATTCTAAACTGTGGGCTGTACCTAGTAACTCCCATCCAAAGAATACAGTCTGGAAATGAGGTGAGGGAGAATAATTTAACATAGAAAAACCCAGCAAACACTATCTCAGCCAGGTTATCCAGGTCAACATCAATAGCAATTCATGTAGTGAGTATGTACTCTTAATATGATGTGATGAAAATGTTTCTCTATCAGTGTAGTCTTAACTCCCACAACTGTAGTCTAATCATAAGAAAAGCATGAGGCAAATCCCCGTAAAGGAGCATCCTACAAAAAACTCCCAGTAATCCTCAAAACGATCAGGGTCATCAAAAACAAGGAAAGTTGAGTGAAGGGCTTAACTACAACTTGGACGTTACCTTGGAAGTTAGAATGATGTAACCTAAAAATTTGTACCCTCATATTAAGATAAAGTAAAATAAAATAAACAAGGAAATGTTGAGAAACTATCCCAGCTAAGGGCAGATTAAGAAATCATGACAATGTGATTCCTTAATGAATTCATCCAAATTCCTGGATGGAATCATAATTCAGAAAAAGATACAAGGTAAACCTAAACAAATCTTAATCAATCATGGACTTTAGTTAATAATAAATGTTTCATTGTTACAAATGTATGGTGTTAATAATAGGAGAAACTAGATATAAGGTTATTCTCTATTCTCTCAATTTTTTAGTTAATCTAAAACTCTTCTTAAAAATAAAGTCTATTACCTGGAAAAAGTGGGAGTTTTGGTGGTTTTGTGTGTGTGTGTGTGTGTGTGGTATGTGTATGGGGGAGGGCATATCACTATTTTTTTTTCCAAGACCAGAAATCTCCAAAAAATATTCCAGATTTCTCTTGAAATCTGAGAGGTTCTGCTTCCCACATAATCATTTTCCTAGAATAGAGTCAGGAAAATGAGGCCACTTCATTTATTCTTTTAGTTTACTAAATTGAAAGCAATTTAGTTCATTTCTCTATGCCATCACCTGGATAAAGAACCCTGAGGAGAACACTTAGAAAGGCACCAAGGACAAATGTCATCGTAGGGGTAGATGTCTCAGACTACCTCATCAATCTACATATTCAACATTTCCTTATGGAAACCCTCCATGGAAACAAGGCCTTCAACGATCTTACCATCAGATCATAGGAAACATATAGGACTTGAGGATTCATTGCTAAAGTTGAAAGATCCCCAAGAGATTCCTAAAGTATCTGTTCACTGCACAATTCCAGTAGAACTGTGGATCTCATCAGAGTTGTAACTCAGGGTGTCTAAAGAAAAACTGTGGACCAGACCCCATAACTCTATGAGTTTGTCTTCCTTATGTGAGTACAATATCATACTCTAAATTCTAAAAGCCTCTACCCTCATCTTTCAACCTAACCAGTTCTATAGTTGACAGAGTTCCAGAGAGGGAAATGATTTGCAAAGACCACCTGGAAAATTAGTGATAGGGTTCATTCCTATCAACCAGTTGACCCCGAATCATTTATTTTGATACCATATTCATTTAAGTAAACTGAGGATTGCTGTTACATTGATGCACATTTCAAAAAATTGTTTTATTAGTTTCTAACCAATTGTCAGTTATCAGTAACTTCTAGTTCTAATACTACACTTGAGTCTTAAGTGTCTCTTCCCTCTTCCCCTTACCTTTTCCTGCCTCTGTCCACCTCTCTGCCAAGTGGTTGTAAGATCTTTGAGCCAACACTTACAGTCACAATGGAAGCTGACATTTGAATAACTTTTGGTGAAAAGCAATGAGATTGCATCCTACTATGTCAATTAGCATGACTCTTTCAGAGATCTATTTAGTCACATGTATACAGAATCATTAGTATAGTCATATCCTTTGACCCAGTAATTCCACTTCTAGGAATCTATCCTCAAGGCATAATTCAACATGCAGGGGAAAAAAAAATCTTTGAATGAATATACGCATCTTAGCATTATAGCTAACAAAAAATGTTAGCAACCTACATATCCCATCGCAACTGGATTAGGCAAAAGAGAGAATGAAAAGAAGAGAATGGCTATGTAAATTATAATATATGTAATTCTAAAAAATTCAAATTGAAAAATATTGATGGTATCATGTAAAAGGAAAAGAGGTAGAAAAGTATATACACATATATGTATATTATATATGTGTGTATGATAGATGTATATATTGTATTCACAACTTTTTAAAAAATATTCTTCATAGAAAACAGATTGGATATAAAGAAAGAGTGCACAATTTACAAATATATTTACACTGGCTATCTTATAGTAGTTAATGAATCCTTTTTTCTCCCTTATTCTTTTACCTTTCATAATGTTTAATATCTACCTATTATCTATCTCACAAGCATACATTCAAGACACAAAAAGCTCTAGATGAAGTCTTTTAGATGCAAACAATTAATCCCCTCACTCACAGTTTTAAAATCTGACTTAAAGTTGGAGACACCTACAACTTTAGCAAAAGTGAAAAGTATCCACAAACTCTTGGAGAAGACTTTTCAGTCTAGGAGACATTTGTCTCCATCCCAAGGAAATACTACCCTTTCTGGGTACATTGACCATAATGACATGAAATAAATTCTATAGGGTTTTAATCTATTTCCTGCCCCCTTGATCTTAGTGTGATTATCTTGTTTGTTGGCGTTTCATGGCATTTGCAAATGTCAAAGGGTTTCCTGGTTTCTATGCTATCTCTGTGAGGCCACTCACGAGCTTTCCTGGTAAAAAGACTTTTCTGAAGATCTTTTGGAGGCTGCAAGTGATTTGTTTTTGATTTTTATAACACATTTAACTAGTGAATGCTGAGGGAAAAATTTTAAATAAACTTTCTCAATTTTTTAAAATCAGAGAATTACAAAGCTGTAATTATTTTGGGTCACTGATCTCAAAGAAGGACCTGGGGATCGATGTCAGAATCTAGATGCTGAGAGTAAATACCTTACTCTCCCTTAAACCACTCATGTGATTCCTCATGCTCCTTCTATTCAGTGACACATTCATTCATTCAAACAGCACATAGTTTATTGACTGTCTTTTGTGGAATAGACACTCTGATAGATGCCACTAAAATAAATATGACTAAAATATGGGACCCTGACCCCAGCGGGCACACGGTCAACTAAGGAAACAACAGACCAGAAAGGTTATGAAACTTGTTTTAGGTTATGCAAGAGATGGTCCCTGAGTCAGAATCGACCCCCACATGTCCTGATTCTGCACCTAATTAATCTTTCAGGCTTCTTTTCAGAGGCTGCTCCCTGACCTTGCTCACCTACCACTTGAAGGCATTGACTTCCTCCCTAGGCAGGTCCAACCTCTTTGATTTTTATCCAGTATTGATTAGAATAGAGTATATAACCCAGCCACCTCAATGTCCTTTCCCATAACATCCAATACTCAGCATGGAGAGATCTACTAGAGTCTGAGGCACACCAAGAACTTGAGCTTTCACTACCACCATCATCACCATGTTGTCTCAGCCTACAAGCCAGAGCTTTGCAGCTGAGAATGTCCAATTTTCCAGTGAGATGAGATTCAGTAGGCTGGTGCTATGGCCTTAAGCTCCTGCTTAGCTCTCATCAGCCCTTTTTTTTGGAGAGCCAAGACCCTGATTTCTATATCTTCTTGTGTTTAGTACCTGTTGCATTCTACCATAAATAGGTTATCCAGCATCGTGCTACTCCAAAGCACACAACCTCAGGTAATGTGCACAGACTGGCCTCCAGAACCCACCACTATCCTGAGCAGGCATGGGATACCTAGTTGATCCTGATGCCTTCTCAACCAAGACCAAGTTCACCTCAGCTCTCTGGGCAGCCCAGACCTTTGGGTAATAAACCAACAGGGGCCAGCTCTGCATCCAGTTTCCACATATCGTAGTTAACCATGGCCCAGGATTAGGTCTACCTGCTGGGACTTGTAATCATTTCTTTTTTGTGTCAAAGAAAGGAACAAATTGATATAGTAGTATCTGCATAATGCTACCAGGAAATTTAACAATTAGTTGAAGTACCATCGCTTTCAATGTCTAAACATCGAGTTGTTAAGACCCACCTTGCCCTTTAGAGGCACTGGCTCAGAAGAGAATGGGATAGAAAAAGATTAATGATGTTAATAATGGCCATACAGTGGGAAAACATATCAAGAAAACTAGATGATGTGGTGGCAAATAAATCAAATCATTTAGGCTCTCCCATTTTTTTCCATTCTTGTCTTCTGCCACAGTTCTCTATGCCAGCCTTCTCAGCATTCTCCAAGGACCCATGAGCTTTCCTCCATTCCATACTCATGCTTTGTTCTCTGTCATTCCCTGATATATTGTAAGCTCCAAAAAGACAGAGGAACTTCATTTTTATTTCCATGGCATTGTGTTCAATACATGGTACTCACTTAGGAAATGGTTTTTGTTTCGTTTTTGTTTTTGAGAGAAGTTCTCACTTATCGCCCAAGGTAGATTGCAATGGAGTCATCATAGCTCACAGCAACCTCAAACTCTTGGGCTCAAGCAATCCTCCTGCTTCAGCCTCCCAAGTAGCTAGGACTATAGGCAAATGTCACCAGGCCTAGCATTTTCTTTCCTTCCTTTCTTTTTTTCTTCCTCCTTTCCTTCTTTCCCTTCCCTTCTTTTTTGGAGATGCGGTCTCACTATGTTGCTCAGGCTCATCTCGAACTCCTGGTCTCAAGCAATCCTCCCATCTCTTGGGCTCCCCAAAGTACTAGAATTATAGGAATGAGCCACTGTGCCTAATCTGGAAATGTTGGTTACATTGAAGAAGGTAGAACTGAAAGAGAATTCAATGTGAAATCTGAAGATCTGGGTTCCAGTTAAATCTCCACAACTGACCAACTTCTGTGGGTCTCAGTTTCTTGTTCTCTAAAACAATAATTTCTGTTAAGGGAGTACATCATAGTGTTTCCGTGATAATCAAATACGATTGAGAATTATAATATAGTCTTCAAAGTGATTGGTGAATGAATGAATGGACCTAGTGATGAGTGAACTCTCACGGTTAAATAAAGCTGTCAGGTTATTCAATAAACAGATTCTGAGCCTTAGATTTATGTCTGGGGACATATTTAAAGTGTTCTGTCTTGACTTTGTAACCATCCTCAAATATGATTATTTCACTTCCCAAAATATTTTAACCCTTTAAGTACAGGAAGACGTAAATTGCTGCTAAGGATTCATACTGATCCAAAAAGAATTAAAAAGACCATCAGAAAGTCTTTTTGTTCTTGAAATGCAGAATTGGAAATGAACCATTTCCCAGTAGTGGGAACTGAAATCCAGTATTAGATCCTCCTTTTCAGTACCTTCTTCCTCTTTCTCTCTCCTTTCCACCTTAGCTCCTCCCCACCCCTATCCTGTACCCAAATAGAAAGAAATCAATTATTTTGAGCTAACTTTAGTCTTAGATAAGGGTATAAGCAAAGTCCACACTGATCAGCCCCATTTTCTAGGATCAACAGGGTGGCTATTTAAAAGCTGTTCAAGTGATTGAGTTAGTGGGTGAATTATCAAAGCAAGGAGTTAAGGTAATATTCTACCAAAGGCCTAAATGGCATGAAAAGCCCCAATCCAACTCTGCCCTGTTAAGAGAATCCCTAGATCTATCCCTCCTATACCTGCAACAAATGCAAAGTATAATGTCACCATGAATATAAAAAGGGATTAGGAGCAAGTTGGTCTTCATGGGCATGAATATGAGGGCCAGAGAAAAGGAGTAAGGGCTTCACTCTAGTAATTGAACAAGGCAATGATCCATAGGATGAAGCAAAAAACTTTGGTTGGAGATAAAAAAAGAAAACTAAAAGCCCATATCCTACTTTCTGTAGTCCATAACAACAGGTACCTTAATGAACAACAACAACAAAAAAATACAGTGGACTCAACAGGAACAGGTGTGAAATAACTTTCAGAGGGACCATGCATGGTGGGTGTTGGTGGCATTAGAAAACTCCCAGAGCTGTCTGCCTTACTGGCCAATTTTGCCAGAGCGTAAGGCCATGATCAATAACTCATGTATTTTTTGGATTCCTCGAGGTAGGAGGGGAGAATGCAGATGTACATGGCTTGAAAACTGCAATCTTAAACATAAAAATTAAGTAAAATAAGTGTTTAAAATAAACATTAAAAACTCCCAAGTGGGTGAACTAAAACAAAGTCAGGAATGCTGGGGGATGTCCACACTGAGCATTGAACATTGTTGAGTTGAGGTCCATGCCCTCCTCCCCTGCATGATTCCTTGTTATCTCCCCTTTCCACCCATGCTGCTCCCAATACTTCTCACCCAACTATACCTATGGAAGCCACATTCCTACACAAAGCTAAATATGTCTGAGGAGTGGGGAGCAAGGCAAAAGAAACATCATACCAAGCTTCCTTTTTCAGCCCTAAAAACTAAGAAGGTTCAGCAAGAGAATAGAGGAGAGCTACAAATTTCCAGAAGCTAAGAACTGAAAAAGTTGGAGAAACAAGACATCTTCAACTATATTTCTTTATTTAATCATCCATTTGGTTGCACTGTTTCAGTATGGGATAAACACCCATTCACATCATTAGGTCTTACTAGTGATATGCCACTGCAAAAGTGATACGCTTAATTACCAATTATGATTAAGCACCTAGTCTATACGAAACACTAGGCTAGACTTTGCATATACAAAGAACAGTGCAAGGCCAGGCATGGTGGCTCATGCCTGCAATCTAGCACTCTGGGAGCCGAGGCAGGAGGATCACTTGAGCTCAAGAGTTCAAGACCAGCCTGAGCAAGAGTGAGATCCTCTCTTGTCTAAAAATAGAAAAAGAAAAAAAAAAGGCATCATGGTATACATCTGTAATTCAAGCTACTCAGGAGGCTGAGGTAAGAGGATAACTTGAACCCATGAGTTTGAGGTTGCTGTGAGCTATAATGATGCCATAGCACCCTACCCAGGGAGACAGAGTGAGACTCTAGCTCAGAAAAAAAGAAAGGAAAGAAAGGGAAGGGAAGGGAAGGGAAGGGAAGGGAAAGAAAGGAAGGGAAAGGACAAAAAACAGTGTAGACCCATTTCTAAGGAAGCTTATAGTCTAGTTAAGTAGACAAGTAATTCACACAAGTAAATTAACAGATGATTATTGTAAAGTGTGATAACTGAGATAAGGTAATAAGCCAGGTGCTATGAGATAAGGGAAGGACACAATTTCCCCACACATACAGAGCTCTCTGGGAAAGTAAGCTTTAAGCTGAGATTTGAAAAAGGACAATGGGTTAGCCAGACAAGAGCGAGGGGGAAGTGTGCCAGGCAGAGGGAACAGAGGTCAAACAATGCTGAAGTGGGTAAAACCGTGACGTGTTCAAGACCTGAAAGAGGCCAGCCAGTAGAAAATGCAGGTGGAGAAGAATTGGGCACTGGATCACGTAGGCCTTCCTAGACCATGGGCAGAAGTTTGTAGTTTAAGTACACCAAGAAGTCCTTTAAGGTTTTTATGCAGAATGATGACATGATTGGATTTATGTTTTAAGAAAACCACCCCAGCTATGTCGTGGAAGATGAATTAGAAAAGGAGCAAGAGGGAATTCTTTAAGAGGTTGTTGCAGGAGTCCTGGTGAGAGATGAAGGTAGCTTGAATGAGGAAGTGGAAGAGTATGGTAAGGTGTAGAAAGACATGAGGCATACTTCATAGTTAGAATTGACAGGATTTAATAGTACAGTGGATTGAGCAGGAGTGTGGAGTAGAGAAAAGAGAAGTATCAAGAATGAAACCCAGGTTTCTGGATTGAGCAGTGAGGTGAATGTGTTTCCACTTACCAAATAAGCGACACTACAGAGGAAAATCTTTGGAGGTGGGGAGGGAAAGGCAATTGTTCAAAACTTTG
The DNA here is from genome assembly GCA_963574655.1 of Perodicticus potto. NCBI lineage: Eukaryota > Metazoa > Chordata > Mammalia > Primates > Lorisidae > Perodicticus > Perodicticus potto. Next base: position 41,721 of record CAUYRH010076921.1, read on the forward strand.
TTTTGAGTATGGTATGCCTGATCTATCGAAGGTAGACGGGTACTCAAGACCTGAATTCAAAGGAGATGTCTGGCTTGGCGGTATGAATTTGGGATTTGTCTAATCAGAGGTAGTATTAATATTTAATATTTAAGGGTAGGAGAAAGAATTTGCTTTTATACCAGACCAGGTATTAAAAGATAGAACTGAAAAATAGTAAAAATAGAACTGTCCTTAGAAGTACTCAAGTTCAAACTCATTTCTCAGTTGACAGTGAATCCGGGAGTTAAACACATAAAGTCACTGGTAGAAATTGAGTTCGGAGAAAGCCCCTCTTCTCTTGGGCCAGTCACAATGTTTTGTCAACACTTGACCTCAAAATTGTTGAGACCAATAAAGCTCACTGCGTACTATATGGTTGTATAGATGTGGCTTATGGTAGCACCTCCTTATTTTATATTCTCATCTGCAGTTTGTGAACCACCACACTTTGTTAACTGACTTGTCTCCTTCTTCCTTTAGTCAACTTAGAATCTTTCCCCCCTCCTTTTTATTCATTGAAAGAGAAGGTCCAGTCATCCCAAATGAACATACCTGGGCAAACAGGTATGGATGGGGTCTAAATCACAGAGAGATGTCCCTGAAGCTGAAGGCACATTCCTGTGAAGCTCCTTCCTACCCAGCTTACCACCTATGTCTCCCTGGTCATTACTTAATAATTGCATTGCCTCTCCTCTTGAATATGAGTGTCTGAAGTTCAGGAACTATTTTTTCTTTTCCTTGGTATCTCAATCCAGGTCTGAATCAATACGTGTTTTGAATGAGAGGGATCCAGTAGACGGAGACCTTTATTGGACTTTATGCACCTTTATTGTCTTTCCATCCTTCGAAGTGAACATACTTATTGACTATATCCTATGTGTTAGGTAGAGTACAAAAGATTGTAATTTTGTTCAATCTTTAAAATGCAGTTACTGTGTGGTGAGCGTTATCAACTACTGTCGATATATTTAGGTTTATTCATGTGTGCACACTTGCATACTTCTATCCAACTCAACAAATATTGGATGTGCAATGACTATGTGTACAAAGGTTAAAGAAGAGGCTTCTGTCAGGGATCCAAGCCCAGTGTGGGGGCAGGTACAATGTATAAACAAACACACAGCAATGACCAAGCTTATCACTCAGCTACAACCAATATACTTTGATTGAATATGAGCATATGATTGCTTTAGTGATCCAGGAAAGCTTTCAGGAGGGATAAGGTGAGAACATAATAATAAAATAATGAACATATCCTTGGAATAATAGACATAAAAACAATAAGCATAGTCTTGAAATGACAGCTAACATTTTATGTGGTTCTTAGTGTTGTACTTTTTCAAATACTTAACACTTGTTAATTTATCTAATCCATGCAACAACCTTATGCATTGGGTGGTGGTGTTATAGACTAGAAACTGAAGCACAGAAAGGTCAAACAACTAAAGAGAGCAGAGCTAGGACTTGAATCCTAGCTCTCTGAAGTCTTTGCTCTTAGCCAGGATGCTCCATTGCCTGTTAAAATAACTAGCAGGATAAAGAGGGACTGTGTGGAAGGAGAGCTTTTCAGACAAAAAAGAACTGAAACCATGGCATGGAGACCAGGCATACACTTATCATTGCTTTATTTTATTTAGAAAGCGGTCTAGTTTGCAAAGAACTTGCTCAGCTGTTCTTTGCTTTTCATCTTGACTCTATGAAGTATGTGGTGATTATTATTTTAGTTAGAAACCTGTGGAAATTGGGACCCAGAATGGGGAAGGCACTGGGCTTGTCAGCTGCAGAGTAAGGTTGAAAATCTGGTTGTCTAACTTCAGACAGGAGTCCTACCAACTAAAGACATTTACTACTCGCTATTCTGAGCAAAGCCCACTGCTAACCTTTTCATATATATTCTCATTTCGCCCTTACAGTAGCCCTGAGAAGTAGATGTTACATTTCCAAAGGAAAACAGTTCAATCATGCTTCCACTTGATATTTTTTGAGAATGCTAGTGGTTCCCTAGCATGAGGTGTGTTAATTTTCTGTTTCCTAGGTTGCCCACACGTTGGTCCCTAGCAACCCCAAGGATGAAGTATTCCCTATGCATTGGCATGTGCAGCTTCTCTGAGAGTGGGAAATCCCAATTTACATCTTTGCCAAAATCTTCCAGTCATTATTCCTGTGTGTGGCCAACCTTCCCTGCATAGGGAGGATCAACAGTTAAATATGAAAGCCCGCTCAGTTTCACAAAAGGTAATTGCATTGTTAGGAATCTGTCAAAAATAGGCTTTGTGAATTTATGTAGAAAAGGCTAAGAATGAGGCTGACCATATACTCAGGGCTGGCTAGCAGTTCTGTGGAATTGCTAGAACACCTGATGCCATCCGGGACTGCATTAGAGGCAATGCCATCTAGAGGCAGGGAGTACTTATTGTGTAGGACACAGTCCTAGGCCCTCTAGTGAGAATATAGATCTATGTCTAGAAAGACTGGCTCTGTCATGGATCCAGTGGCAAGTGTGTCAAATGCTAAAGAAAGACAAGCAAGTGAGAGTGGGGCAAAAATTCACAGCCAGCCCAACAGCCTCCAGCAGCAAGAGCTGAATTCCTAAATATTTGCTTTGTTTGCACACGTTCAGTCCGGGAACCAAGTACGGATGACTGTGCTTTTAATCCTGTTGTCTTCCGGATGTGATTAGGGCTCTTAAGAAAGTCATGACCTCAGCTGGGGATGGCAACATTTAAAAGATGCAACAAAAACGAAAGATATGATAACTAAAGCTTTTATTGCAAGAGGAAGGAGGATGGATGGAGTGAAAATTGGGCAATTTACACTGGATTTTCAAGGCAAGTGTATAAGGAAGAACCTCATTTTTGAATGCTATTGTCAAGTCTTTCAAAAGAATCTTCCCTGCATGCTGGCTGCCAACCAAAGGTGTGGGATTATTTCCTGCTATGCCTCTTGTCTTGATTTGGTCATTTGTGAAAGGGGAAAGCTACCTCCGTTGAGCGTTAAAGGTGCTACCACAAATAAATGGCTTGTGAGAATAAACGTGTAGAAAATAGACTGATTCATAACATATACTGCCCAGCTATCCCAGTCTTCTAGCAAAATAAAATAAATAAATAAGACTAGATAGTAAGACTTATTTAATGGAAACCCTACTGATCATCTGGTCCAACACCTGAGAGTGGTAGATGAGGACGAAGCAGAGACACACTGTGCTTTGCACAAGGGTGCCCAGGAAGTTAGTGGCCAAGAAAGGACTTGTAGGTGTGCAGGGGAATGAAATACTGAGAAGCCTCGGGAGGTGGTCCTCACTCTGTGGGGCTCCTTACTATGTAATCTCTTTTCCTTCTGACAGGAGATGTAAGGTACGGGGATCTTCATTTCTTAAATCAGGAGCCAGAGGTTCCAAATGCAAATACCTTCCCTGAGCTCAAAGGGCCAATAAGCAGGTGAAGGGGGTCCTAACACAGGTTAAGCTAAATAACACAGATTAAGGGAAATCGAAAGCCTGTTCTCTTGACTTTGTACTATCTCACCAAGTTGTCTCCATCCTTGCAAAGATGCATTGCTTAGAGTTTCCATAGCACCTATAAAAAATAGTTGGTGGCTAGGGAGGGAATTTTTATTTTTTTTTAATCTGTCTGTAAATCACTGTATGACTCTCCTTTCCGCAGCTCAATTTTATGTGAAATGGCCAGTGTGCTGTGCAACCAGGCAACCGGGCCTCTTCCACCCCTTCACTCTGTGATTGGAGATTCACCTCAAGGAAAATGATAACTCCTCACTTCCAAATCCAAGTATTACCTTAACTACAAAAATAACATTTAAATTTTCATGGTTTTCTGAAGCAAATGCAAAGAGATATGCCCTCCATTTCTTTTTATCAACACGCAGGAGGTCCTTTATAAATTTTCTGGTACACAAACTTTTAAAGTAAATATTTTGTCAATATCTTGTACATGATTACAGGCTTTTTAGGGGGCGTATCTCTGAGCCACAATTCATCCATCTGTATGTTCATCTTATATACAAATGAACGTACATACATAATTACCGAAATAGTGCCATGACCATGTCATATATACACATACATATGTGCATATATTCAGTGAACATTTATTAAGCCCTATTATGTAACAGGTAGAAGGTAAGTTGGTGCAAAAGTGTCACCAGTTAAAATCTAGACTAGGATTGCTAATCATTCAAAAAATCATGTCATTTCTTATAATTTCTTATACCACAGTTTTTGTTTGTTTTTTTGCTTGTTTGTTTGCAGCAGATTCCAACTCTGTTACCCAAGTCAGAGTTCATCATAGCTCACTGCAACTTCAAACAAACTCCCAGGCTCAAGCAACCCTCCTGCCTCAGCCTCCTTAGTAGCTGGGACTACAGGCAAGCAACATTATGCCTGGATAATTTTTCTAATTTTTGTAGAGACAGAGTCTTGCTATGTTGCTCAGATTGGTTTCAAACTCCTGGCCTCAAGTGATCCTCTTGCCTCGGCCTTCCAAGGAGCTGGGACTACAGGCATGTACAATCACACCTGGCTAATTTCTCTAGCTTCTGTAGAGACAAGATCTCCGTCTTGCTCAGGCTGGTTTTGAACTCTTGAGATCAAATAATGCATCTGTCTCAGCCTCCCAGAGTGCTGAGATTACAGGTGTGAGCCGCCATGCCTGGCCAATAGCACCTCACTGGCACCCTAGCCATGCCTCCTCTGGAAGGGACACCTTCCGATCCATCCTCTCATGTTCCTCTCACATTTGAAAGATGGCTGGATGATGTAGGGCCTCTGAATTAGTCCCTGATTTGGAACGCCCTCCTTTTTCCATACCACTGAGGCAAATGATCTGTATACGACTGATAATTACTTCAGCCCTACATTCACTCGTTGTACTAATCCCCACTATGATTGTCAAGCTTACAGAGTGCGGAGCACGTTCCCATTTATTACCTAATGTAATCTTCACAGCAGCCCCATGAGAAACCCAGTCAGTGTTGTTGCCCTTCTCTGACAGAGGAGCAGGCGGAAGGCCAGGGAAGTTAAATGGGTAGTTTGGGATTATAGGTCTAGATGCAGGTCTGTGGCTCTGAATCTCATCCACAAACTTCCTATTATATAATATCAAGCAGCCATGAAATTTTGCCCCATACTAAGAGACAGACAACAAGTGTTCAGGAAGAAATAAAACCAGCAAAGTGAAGGCCCGGTTAGTCCAGACCTCACCCCTGCTGGGCCCTGCCTAGGCCTTTTCTCAGTCTCTCGCCCCAAGCACTCTTTTCTCATCCTTTCTGTTTGCTCAGATCTTCTCTGTGCCCCAGAGCATGGCTCAAACCCAGGTTCCTCCATAAAGCCATTGGCCACTCTCCCCACCCATGTCTTCAACGAGTATTTACGGATTGTTCTACACGGTGCTCCACAGCCCCTGTGGGATTTCCTTCTAGCAGGGGAAATAAACAATAAATTCAATGGCAACTCATATATAGATGATATTTTTGATGGTAATACAAGCTGACAAAGAAAAGGAATGCAGAGAAGAGGGATAGGGCCTATGGGAAGGGCAGGATGTCGTTTGAGATGGGATGGCTTGGAGAGGTCTCATCAAGCAGGTGACATTTGATGAAGAACTGAGAAGAGGTGCAGGAGAGAAACATTTGGCTGTCTGAGGTAAGAGCTCCAAGCAGAGGGAACTGCGAATGCTCAGGCCCAAGCCAAACTGCGTGCCTGGAGGGTTTGAGAAGGCTGAGCAACTGGGGCAGAATAAAGGAGGGCAGAGCAGAGAAGGTGAGGATGAAGAGCAAAGAAAAAGACCTCACAGAGAATGGGAAGAATATTCAGGCCCAGGGCTCACACCTATAATCCTAGCACTCTGGGAGGCTGAGGCGGGAGGGATCCCTTGAGCTCAGGAGTTCAAGATCAGCCTTAGCAAGAGCAAGACACTATCGCTACTAAAAATAGAAAAATTAGCTGAGCATTGTGGCAGGCACCTGTAGTCCCAGCTACTCAAGAGGCTGAGGCAGGAGGATTGCTTAAAGCTGGGAGTTTGAGGTTGCTGTGAGCAAGGCTGACTCCACAGCACTCTAGCTTGGGCATCAGAGTACAACTGTCAAAAAAAAAAAAAAAGTCTGAATGAGAGGAGAAGCAACTGAGGGTGTAGACAGGGTCTAATTTTATTTTCACAGAATCTCTCTGGCTACTCTGAAGAGAACAGCAAGGTAGAAGCCTGGAGACCACTTGGGAAGCTGTTCTGATAATCCTAGAGGGAAATGATGGTGGCTTGGATTACAAAATGGTGAGGAATGTTTGAATTCTGTATGTATTTTCAAGGTGGAGTCCATAGTATTACTGGCAGATTGAATGTGAGTTGTGGAAAAATAGGATTCAAACATGGTTCCAAGCGACTGTAACAAACAGAATTGTTATTTACTAAGATAAGAAAGGCTAGGCAGAACATATTTGAAGGAAGGGTAGTGGGATGTGTTCATGTATAAAAGAAGCCTAATGGATGTCCAAAAGAGACAAGGGAGCAGGCAACTGAATTTCTGAGTCTAGAGTTCTGGAGAGAAAAAGTCTAAGCTAGAGATAGAAACTGAGGAGTTTCCAGGCCTAGTTGCTCACACCTGTCATCCTAGCACTCTGGGAGGCTGAGGTGAGTCAGGAGTTCAGAGACTAGCCTGAGCAAAAGCGAGACCCTGTCTCTAAAACTAGCCAGGCCTTGTGGCGGGCGCCTGTAGTCCCAGCTACTTGGGAGGCTCAGGCAAGAGGATTGCTTGAGCCTAAGAGTTTGAGGTGGCTGTGAGCTATGATGTCACAGTACTCTACCCAGGGAGACAGAGAGAGAAGCTGTCGCAAAAAATAAAAAAGAAAGAAATTAGGAGTTGTTAGGGCATAAGATTTCATTAAAACTGTAAAACTAAATAATATCTCAAAGGAAGTAAGAACAGAACAAGAAGAGGCCCAACGACTGAGCCCTGGGACACTCCTTATCTAGAAGTTTAGGAGAGGAGAAGTTATCAGCCAAGGAGAATGACAAGTGGCCAGGGGGACAGGGGAAACCTTGATTATCTTTTCTGGGAAATCCTACCAAAACTTGTGCCTCCCCTTCGACTATTGGTTTCTATTTCCTTGATGGAGGCAGACTGGTGGAAGGCATCTTTTGAGTGTCCACTCTGCACAGTGCTCAGGGTCTAAGAGACCTCCAGTTAAGCTCAGTTAACTTGTTATCTTACAGCTGAATCACAAAAAAATAGAGTGTAAGGGACTCAAGAAATCATCTGGATTTGTGATTTCCCAACTGTATTCTTTGGAGCAAGTCAAAGGAGTTATTTTCTTTCATTGTTGGGAAACCCATAAAGCTGTGACCCCTCCTTTCCTAGAAGGGCTAATAAAAGCAGCAGCATCCTGGCAGTCAGAGACACAGGCCCCACCCCTTCCTTCTAAGAAATATTTGTGATTTTCATCAGATCTCAACATTGCAGAAAGTTCTAAGGGCTTGGCTCGAATCAAGAAAACCCACGGGGCAGAGAGACCAAGGGAGGAACACATTGCATGCTTAGGACTTTGGCCTTGTGTCAGACTGACGTGAGGGGAGAAGACACCATCTACCACATTCCTCCCTCTTAAAACCAACCGGAGGCCTTGAATCCTAGACAGATTGCAGAGATCATCTAGTTTACCACCTTCTAGAAAGACAAGGAATGTGGGCCTAGAGGCTCAAGTATCTTGTTCAAAATCACATACCAAGCGGGTTTCATCCAAGATGGAAAACCATGTCTCAGCTTGAAAATGTTCTGTTCAGATTCAGAGTCAGTTACTCTATTAACATTTAATATGTGCCAGAAAACATGCCAGGGGCTTTTATAGGTTCTTCTCAGTCCTCATCGGTAAAACTAATGCCGTTATCTCCCTTTCACATTCCCTTACACCTGTAATATGAGAGCACCGATGCAGCAAGGTGATCTCAAGGTGACATGTCCAGGGTCCCCGCTGGGAGGCCACACCTGTTTGACTCCAAGTCTAGTGTGCATTCCAGCATACCTATTGCCTTCTTCACCAGGACCCTCTTACTAAGCTTCTGTACTCCCACCACCAAGCAACTACTCCAGACCCTGCCCTCCCACCAATGGGTCAGCCCTCTCCCCTTGGTGTGATAGCGAATGGCTTAACTGTGAATCCAGACTGTGGACTCTGTAACCAAACCACCTGGGTTAGAATCATGGTTTTGCCACTTACTATCAGCTATGCAACTTTGGCCCATGCACCTTCTCCCTAATCTCAGTTTCCTCATCTATAAATGGGAACAATGAAACACCTACCCCCAGAGAGTTAGGCTTAAACAATATAATCTGTGTATATCCCTTACCATAGGTCTGACACATGTAGTCTGTGTTCAATAAATGTGAAATGTTATGGTAAATGGCTGAATTTTAAAACTCTGGAGCTGTTTTGGTACACAGTGTCCCAAAATCCTTTCCTAGAATATGTCTAGGTAGGGAAGCCGGTACCAAAACCCAGACTTGACAACTCTTCAGAGTTTCAGCAACTCACTGTACCAGTTGGAGTTCAATCAAGAAGCATGATCATCCAAGGTGATATGGAATAGCAGATGTATTATCAGAATTAGATCTTACACAACTGATACAAGGCAAAGTTATATAGTGACAAAAAAATCCTTGGAAATCACAATGTAAAAGGTATTTCATATCTAATGCATGTATACATATGACTGATATTCTAGAAAGAAATTAGCAACAATGTTCAGGAGGGACATTTCCGAATGATGGGATAATGAGAGGTTTTATTTCTCTTTTCATTTACTTGCTTTCTAATTTTATATACTAAACAGGTATTCAAACCAAAAATCTTTGTTAATACTTATTATTTGTTCATTTATTTCATACTTTGCCTAGCACTTTTTTTTTCCTCTAAAAACCTCAACATGAGGTATTGGAGGTGCTCACAATTAATTGTAAAGTTAATTATGGGGAAGAGGCAAGGTAGATGGAAGGAGAGAATACCAGGCTTGGGAGTGTCAAAGACCATGTAGTCCAACTCAGCATCTGACAGTTGGGGATACCGAAGGCCCCAAGTTCAAATCCCTGTCTAAGATCACACAGAGCCTGGAGAGACCTTACAGAGTGTGCTGTCCCCCACACCTGATCTCTCCAACGTCTCACCCATGGTTGATTTTATGATGCTGATAATGATTAAAAGGAGGAGCAGGGATAGCCCTTTAATCTCAGCCTTCCTTGGGAGGAACTGAAACATTTCTCCTCTAAACAGGCACACTAAACTAGTTAGTTTTCTTCACGACCTTGGAGTGCCCACAGCGGCCCTGTGATCAGCAACCATTGCTTCTCTTCCCAGCATTCCAGAGGTGACTCAGGTGGTGATCAAACAGTAGACTCTGTTGGCCAAAGTGCTGCCTGTTCCTGATAGCAGAGATGTATTTGCCTGAAGTTGCCTCCTGAATCTGCAGAAACTTCATTACCAGTTGTTGCTCCCAGAAAACCTTCCTATCAGTCAAGCTTACACATAGCCGGCTGCTCAGTTAAAGCAAGTAATGAGCCAAGGAAAAATCAAAAAGTGTGTGGTTTTGATACACGGGATTTTATTACTGGCAACAGTCAGTAACCATGGGCCAGTGAATTTTCAAAGCAGTCTTTAAAAAAAATCCCTTTTCTTGATACTTAGATACAGTGCTGAGAAAGAAAGATGAGATACTTCCTTAATAATGCTCCATTTTTCTTAGTTTTTTTTTTTTACTTTTAACTCCATGGACCTAATTCCATAATCTGGAAACTTAATCTGAAAAGATCACATGATTAATTATTTAAAATAAGATTATGACTTAATCTTAAAAGATTAGATTTACCTATCTATGTCAACAAAGCATAGGTAGGTAAAAACACACCAAACCCAACGTCAGAAAAGCCTATATTTTGATGCTAAATATTTTGGTATGTTGTCTGGGCCAAGGCATCTCACTTGGTTTCCTCAATGAAAAGTGGGATAGTATTTATACTTATCCTTTCAAACCTTACTGTGTTGTTCAAAGGGTCAACAGAATGGGTATAAAAACATTTAAATATTATCATTTTCGTTAATTATAATTCGTATATTCTCAATGGTGTTAGACTTCTCTTCAAAACAGAATTAATCTCTGGGTATCCAATGCTTATAGTTCTCAATGGACAGGGAAAAGCTAAGAGGAGAAAAAAAAAAAAAAGCCACTCTTTTCCTGGAAAGCTTTGTTGTTTAATCCTCTTCTTGCAGTAAAAAAATCTCAGCCACACTGTAGGGAACAGAACGCAGCCTTCTCTTTGATGTCACCCCGAGCCAAATAGTTAGTATCACTTCCCTTTTTTCACCAACAGATGCAAACATCTTATGTTTGGACTTCTCTGGTGACCACGTCAAACATTTAAATCTCCTGTTTGAACATGTCCCAGAGCCAAAACAACCCAAAGAAAGAGATGAAGGAAAAGGAGAGAGGGGAGAGCGAGAAACGATTGTATTCTTTAATGAGATGATGGTTATGAGACTGTGTAGAGCCAAATAGTTTTCTTTAAACAGAGAAGGTCACAGCAGCCCCAGACAGGAGCGGGCAGGAGCAGACACACGATCTGCTCTCTCCAAGTGGTGGAGTTGCCTCCCATCAGCCAGGCCTTCACACCCTGCCCTGCACTAACAAGCATGGACCTGGCCTTTCAGGTACAATCCTTCTAGGGATGGGCCGCTCTTGGGTTCTGCCTGAAGCCAGGGTGAGTCCTGTAAAGATTTTGAATCCTTCTTTATCCACACAGACCCAGCTGCCATGCCCACCAGCGATGAACTATGCCACTCCTTAATCCAGCTAAATCAACACAGACCCAGGCAAGTCGTGGGAATCAGGAAAATGGGGGTGCACAGAGCCTTTAAAGAGCCCAAAAGGTGAGATTTAGGGCAAGAAACCTCTTCAGTAGCACCTTCTCTGCCAACCTTTAAGTCCTTGTCACTCTCTGCACCCCACGGTTCAAACCAAGACTCAACTGTCTTACCAGTTACAGACAGATGCTGCAAATGCTGCCTTCGGTGCCACTACATCAATTTGACTCGATGATGGTCTGGTTGCATTTGAGGTCCTCCCGTGCACCACCTTTCAGGTGGTTAATTCTCAGCAGAGCCAGTGATCATTAGCCGAGTATCAAGCCTTGAGCAGTGCATGCGTAATTATACTAATTGGTTGATTGATGCAGATTCTGTTGAGAAATACTACATTTTAAGGAAGTGCAACCTTTTAACTTCTGAGTTGGAGCAGGCAGCATGCCAAGAGGAAAAGAACAGGATTGAGTTATAGAACGATTCACTGAGCCTTGGGCACTGTACTGGGCAGAGACCAAGCAGGGGTCAGGGATTCTCAGAGGATCCAGGGAGAGGTGAGCAGGCAAGTAACAGTCAGATACCACAGACAGTGACCTTGATCCCTTCTGTTTGTCAGGTCCAGGTTGGGGTATGTCAGTCATCAACCTCTATTGAACATTTTTTCCACAGCGCTGCTATCTATATTTAATTGAATTACATTATGCAGTACCCCATGGCCCAGAATATTGGTTTCTTTAGTATTTAAAGACTCCATTAGCCAGTGTACAGAGCTGGCTTCTTTTTCTTCCCTAATAAGGCAATACAACTTTTTTTTTTTTTTTTTTTTTTTTTACATACATCTGAAGAAGCCAGGTGAGGTAACCCGCACTTGTAATCCTAGTACTCTGGGAGGCTGAAGTGGGTGGATTGTCTGAGCTCAGGAGTTTGAGAACAACCTGAGCAAAAGCAAGACCCCATTTCTACTAAAAATAGAAAAACTTGCTGGGTGTTATGGTGGGTACCTGTAGTCCCAGCTATTGGGGAGGTGGAGACAAGTGGATCGTTAAGCCCAAGAGTTTGAGGTTGCTGTGAGTTATGGCACCACAGTCCTCTACCAAGGGTGACAGAGTGAGACTGTGTCTCAAAGAAAGGAAAAAAAAAAAAAACCAACATTCCCAGAATTAGCTTGGTAGGAATGAATAGAACTAGAGAATCATAACATTGTTGGATTCAGAAGGACTTTAGAGATTACTCCATGTTTGAAGTGCCAATATAATGTACCTACCAAACTTTCCATCCAGTTTCTTCTGAGAAGTCGAGGGCAAGGAGCTCTCTACCTTCCAAGGTGCTCATATTTAGAAGTTGGACAGTTTACATTTAGATGTATTTATTGGTTCAATTATAGGAAGGAATTTATCACAGCAAGATAGCATTCATCATTGATATTCGGGGCTATGTGCAGTTGGTGACCTCAGTGATGAATTGCCTGAGCTAACAAGTTTGAGACTAACCTGAGCCAGAGTGAAACCTCATCTCTAAAAATAGGCAGGTGTTGTGGTGGGTGCCTGTAGTCCCAGCTACTTGGAAAGCAAGAAAAGAGACTCCCTTGAGTCCAAGAGTTTGAGGTTGCTGTGAGCTGTGAAGCTACAGCACTCTACTGAGGGCAACAAAATGAGGTTCTGTTTAAAAAAAAAATAGGGTTTCATGACCACAGTGTATATACCCTAACTCTCAACCCAGATATAAATCCTGGGTCAGCAGAATAAGCAGACAAAATTGTACGGGGCACAGAGTGCACATCTATTGTCAGGACTAGAGAAATATTCATAAATGACAGACTTAGGCATTCATGATAAAGCCTTGTGTGGGACACCTTCCTTGGTCACAGAGAAAGGAGCTAAATCTGACTTACTTTGATTTTAGCTTTTAAGAGCTCAGGCCAATGTAACACTTTTCTCTGGGCATGAGATGGACAGTTTTTGTGTCCCAGCACCTTAGTCATTTTTACAGGTTTTCTTCCTTTCTCTTGTCTTGAGCCTAGACCTAAGTAAGAAAATCATAGAATTAGGTTCCTAATACAGTTTTAGAACTAGAATTTCCCAACAGAAATATTATCTGATTTCCTTGTCTTAAAAGCAGGAATCTGAGGCCTACCAAAGGTGAACAACTAACTCAACTTCCACGGCACCCTTAAATTATGTTGACCCAAAAAAAAGAGTGAAGAAAAGAATATACTTACTGTGCTTTGAACTGCTTTTGAAAATAATTTAATTGATGATCTTTAAAAACTTTCATGGCACATCTAAGATCCTCTCATCTAAGATCCTCACCAGGATGCCACAGCACATGGGTTGAAAATCACTGCCCTAGACATTTTATATGGCTGGCACTGGTGTGGAATAAACTTGAGATTTTGGGGGGGGATTCTTTCACTATTGGTTTAGTTAATTTCATCCATTTATGAAGTATCTCCCCCATTTATTAGTGTTCTTCATATTTAATGCCTCTGATAGGCAATTATAGGCAATAAAGCAAACTAAGACTCTAGCACTAGCATCAGGTGCTAAAGTAACAATGGAAACAGAAGTTGATATGTAAACATAAATAAATAAAATAACATTGTGAAGTATTATTCACCAGTCACAATTTTTAAAATTGCGTGTACTGAAACATGTCTATAGTAAAGACTACCTGCAAAATTTAAAGTCAGACCTTTTCTTAGAGTTGTGCTAAGTCCCACATTTGGTTACATATTCTTTGCACACTTTTTTGTTTAATGTACACATTTTTTAAATATACATTTAGATGTTTTAAATAGAAAACATGGCTTAAACCAGAATTTGCCTTAATAAAGAAATATCTATTTTCTTTTCTTTTTTCTTTTTTTTTGTGGTTTTTGGCTGGGGCTCGGTTTGAATCTGTCACCTCCGGCATATAGGGCCAGCGCCCTACTCCTCTGAGCCACAGGCGCTGCCCAGAAACATTCATTTTCTAAATTAAAGCAATCTTTATATATTGAAAATTGGTGATCAGTTTTGATAAGTCCAATGGTCTCAAAAAGTAGAAGAAAATGCAAAAAAAACGTAGCTATGTGGCTTTAGCAGAATCATTCTATTGTTGCTGTTAAACCTTGGGTGAAAGTCCATAAACATAAAACGTAATGGTCCACATAGAATTCTGCTACAGAGGAGAATTATATGGCAGGTTAGAGAAGCCAGTCCTTGGGCTGATGGGAGAACTCTCATCTTGTGAATAAAGTTGTTATAAAATATAAGATGTATGATTTACACTCTTATTTCATACCTAAGTAAAATGTGAACATCTTCTCATCCTTCTAAAGCTCACTGAGGATTTCTTAGTTCAAATATGTAAACGATCAGAATCAGTGACATAAGCTCAGTAAAAATAGCTAACCTTTAGCGAGTGCTTACTATAAGCCAGGCACTGTTCTCTGAATTTACAGGTAATCACTCCTTGGTCATAACTCAATGAATGAGGAATCTGTTCTCTGAATTTACAGGTAATCACTCCTTGGTCTTAACTCAATTGAATAAGGAGCCATTATCTTTATTTTTACAAATGCCCAGGTTTGTACAGCTGCTACATGAGGGAGCCTGTATTCAGAAAGTGACTCCAAGGTCTAGGGTTCTCTAATACAACGCTGTATGGCCTTTATGGAGTCCTGGCCAGTGGACGGGTAGCCCCAGAAGCAAGAGTGATATCTATGATAAGGGTTTGAGGAGAATCTTGTGGTTTCTGCTGCCTCAATGCTACCATCTTCCTTACCAGACAGAACTTCCTATTTTGATGGGTGACTCATCTAGTTATTTTTCATAATCTTCAGCACAATTTCCTCTTTAAGGGGAAATTAATTTACACTTAGAATTAGACTTACCTTAGTGAACACTTCTGAATGTTCTGTGGGTTACTCCCCAAGGTTGGGTAAAATGTAACATCTACTCTCTCCAAGACTTGAAAAAAACATCCATCAAGTCTCATCTAATGAAAGCCCCCAAAGAAAAGGATTCATGTGTATTGAGAGATGAGTGAATGAGTCTTCTCTGAGAGTTTTTTGGACTCGGCAATCCCCAAACATCTGCTTTAGTGCTGAATCTTAAAGTCATTAATCCAGCAAATATTCATGGAGCAGTCACGGTGTGAAAGGAGATGTGAGGTCCTGTGCGTGGACTTGGAACATTCATATGGAAGACTCCTTTTCTTTGCTCACCTACTTGCTCATTCATTTTATAAATCACATTTATTGAGCACTTCCTATGCTGAACACATACAAGAAGTGGAGGCATGTATGTCAACAATTAAGGATTCAGACTAGAAACCCCAGGTTTCCAACTTGACTTCACCACGTAATAGCTGTAAAATGAGGAAACCAGTATCAACATCCTCAGTTAGCCTTGCGTGTAAAGGGAGATCACTCACATTAAGTGGTCAATAAAGGTTATTATTTAACTATCAGGCGTAATCCTGGTTCTCAATGAACAAGCAAACTCATGAGAAGACAAATTACTAGAATATGAGGTACAAATAAAAACATTCAGATTAAGAAAGGGATGACTTACAGCAGAGAAAATCAGGGAAGGGTTCCTTTCTAAAGAATGCTGTACTGGAGTGGGTCTGGACACACAGATGTGCAGAGGAAAGGCCTTGGAGGTAGAAATGGCCTGACAAATAAATGAAAGTGTTGGAAAGCAAGATGCTGACCTCCTGAGTCATGGCGTGATTAATTTGACAGAAGTACAGGTTGCATAAAGAGGACAGACTGAGACAATCCTGGAGAAAAAGGCGAGAAATATCTCATGGAGCACCTTGAAAATCACCTGGGGAGTTCGAGTTTCATACTATTATATACGAGGCAGGCATGCTTCTGCAGACTTACACACATCATTTACTAGTTTCACTTTTGTTTTCACTTACTGAAGGGTACAGACCTTTTAGATTTTAGGTAATCTATTTCTTCATGTTTGGGAAACTTGATTGCCTCTTGATGTGTTTTCACATGCGTCACCCCACGTGAGTGATTAGCAGCCTTAGGAAGAAGGCTCCGGGTAGGGATGAGGCCCAATCTCCAAGAAGAAAATCCAAGGGAAGGTCAGTTTCTGTTCCTTGAATGGCCGGGATGTGGATTTCATGGCTTCTGATTCCAACACTCTTTCTGTTTTCTGAGGCAGGATGTGCAAGCATACTATAAGAAGGAAGCTGAGACCTTGTTACCTGGGTGGTAGAGAGAATTTTTTTTTTTTTTTTAAAGACAGAGTCTCACTTTATCACCTTTGGTAGAGTGCTATAGCATCACAGCTCACAGCAACCTCCAGCTCTTGGGCTTAGGTGATTCTCTTGCCTCAGCCTCCTGAGTAGCTGGGACTACAGGCGCCTGCCACAATGCCTGGCTATTTTTTTTTTTTTTGGTTGTTGTTGCAGTTTGGCTGGGGCCGAGTTTGAATCTGCCCCCCTTGGTATATGGGGCCAGCACCCTACTCACTGAGCCACAGGTGCCGCCGAGAGAAGAAATTTTTACAAGGCCCTCCAGCTTGGGGTTACTGTGCCACCACTGGGCCTCTCACCCTTGCTGAGATCTGCAATAGTAAAATCAGCAATGAATATTTTCCTTCTCTCCTGGTGGGCCTACTGATTGCCTTAACTCTGGCTGATCCCAGGTTCCTTAAAGGGCTTCGAAAGAAATTGTTATTGACTAAATTCTGGGGTTATCTTTCCTGGAAATCCAGTCTCTCATTCCTCTTGTCCTCCATGGAAGAGCTGGGCTTTTAATCTGAACCTTAGAGAAATCAGAGGCCTGGTTTGTTCATCTGGTTTTCAGGATGTTGGACGTGTGTGTGAAGAGCTCAAAGTCCCACTGAACATGAAAGTATCCTGATGTCTTGACAAATCTAAGTCAGTCACCTCCTTCTGCTTTAAATTCTATTCTCATATTCCCCAAAGTTGGACATTCTCCCCTATTCCTTTCCTTAAGCAGGTACATAAAAGGGTAGTTTGGATAAGAACCAATTTTTAAGCACACCCCAGAGGCAATTTACTTAGGTGCAAATTATTTACACAAAATAATTTAAGTATACAGATGCTTATCTAACAATTTATCCAAAGTCTGCGAGGTCCAAGAGGAAGGCTCTGCGACTGTGTGTTCTTTGTTGTCTAAAAATGTGAACATTGGCCAAGTGGGGTGGCTCTGCCAGGCACAGTGGCTCATGCCTGTAATCTCAACACTCTGGGAGGCCGAGGTGGGAGGATTGTTTGAGTTCAGAAGTGAGAGACCAACCTGAGCAAGAGTGAGGCACTGTCTCTCCTAAACATAGAAAAAATTGCTGGCCATAATGGTGGGCACCTGTAGTCCCAGCTATTCAGGAGGCTGAAGCAGGAGGATCCCTTGAACTCAGGAGTTTGAGGTTGCTGTGAGCTGTGACACCATGGCACTCCATCCAGCCTGGCGAGACAGAGTGACATTCTGTTTCAATAAATAGATTAATTAATTAATTTTTAAAATGTGAATATTTTTCTTTGCAGACATAGTAAGTGGATCAATCAGTTTTGGTAAAGGAGTCAGTTAATGATTGTGCAAGTATCTCTCTATATGAAGTACAGGCCTACATTTTTTGATCCATTGCGGTCATTTTCTTTAAGTTTTGTTTTGTTTTGTTTTGAGACAGTCTCACTTTGTTACTCTTGGTAGAGAGCCTTGGGGTCACAGCTCATAGCAACCTCAAGCTCCTAGGCTCCAGTGATTCTCTTGCCTCAGCCTCCCGCTGAGGACTGGGATTATAGGCACCCACCACAATGCCTGGCTATTTTTTTAGAGATGGGGTCTCACTCTTGCTCAGGCTGGTCTTGAACTCCTGAGTTCAAGCAATCCACCTGTCTCGGCCTCCCAGAATACTAAGATTACAGGTGTGAGCCACTGTTCCTGGTCACATCATATATACTTCTAAAAATTTGTCTTTTTTCACTTAACTGTTATATAACCTTAGTCAAGTTACTCAAATGTTTTGAGCTTTAGTTTCCTCATCTCTAAAATAAAGATACTAATAATATCTATTTCTTGAAGAATTAAATGAGATGATATGTACTCAATAAATGTTTGTTAAGACGGTAACAGTGATTAGATTTTTTCTAGAGGGAAGGAATGATATGATATTATAAGCAATAAATCAACCTCCTCTCATGTGATAAGAGGTCAGATATCAAAATCCAGTAAAATATTTCAATTTTATACACTTAGTGTATATAGGCTATTTAATCAAAGTACTTGAGAATGCTTACAATAAAATAGGGTAAATAATATTATAATTAACATTTGGATTAAGAAAAACATGAATCACTTCTCTCCCTTTCTCTACCATCGTGCTGTGTGTGATTAACTCCATTTCTCACCATGTCTTCTCACAAGACTTTCAGAATCAAGTGGTTTCTGGCCAAGAAACATAAGCAAAATCTTTCCATTCCTCAGTAGACTTGAATGAAAACTGATAATAAAATCAGATACAACTCAAAGAGGAGACACTGGAAAAGAACCATGGTGAGTCTATAAGGAATTGCACGTGAGCACACACATATTTATGCTGAATCAAGGTCACTGTCATGTTACCATATCAAGCTGAAAATGTCACTAGTTGGACAGTCAACCACATTCCATTGGTCAAATGATTTTTCTCTTTGTTTATATGCTCTGCACTAATAAGCTGGTTTAGTAATAAATATTTAAGATCTTTTGTTTGAAAAAAAAACATGAATCATTTATGAAATCCGATAGTTATAAAGTCCTTTACAGACCAACTGGTACATTCTCAAACATTAGCTATTCTAATCCTTAATTTTCACAACAACTGTGTCAGAGTGATATTTTCACTTATTCTATCTGAGTGGGAATAAAGTCTTAGTTCTCACCACTAGCATGTAGTTAAGGGATGCAGAAATGTTCAGGAGTCCATGGCCACAGTGTCATCAACTGCAGCTCAAGAGCATAGAGTCAATTACCCTTCGGCATTACCTTAAACCATGCGTTTCCTTTCACCAAGGTCAAGGCTATCTCAAAGAGCCAAAAAGGCAATAACAAGCCATGGCACGAGACAGAGCTGATTCAAACCCTGGCTCTACTGTTTTCTAGTTGTGTGATCCAAGGGCAAGTAACAGAGATTCTTTGAAGTTTAGTTACTGGTTTATAATTCAGAGCAATGACACCTAGCAGCTTTTCGTGAAGATTGAACGCGACAGTGCTTACTATGGGGACAGAAGGGCAGAGCAGCATGTGGTTGTGTATGTTGGGCTGGACACACATCTGGCTTTGACTCTGATGACCCTGAGGGTCTTGGCTGTCAGGGGAGTGACTCAGAAAGAAGGTATGTGTGTTGGGAGAGAGAATATTCCACAGGGAGAAAAGCCAAGACAAACAGAAAGGAGCAGTGCTCACAAGAAGAGTGCATCTATGGCTGCCCAGCCATGGGCCCTGGAGACTAGACCATGGAGTAGGAGAGGAGAATGGGATGGGAATCAGAGATCATAGTTCCAGATGCACTACCGCTGATTCAATTGTATGACATCATCTCCAACACGTTTCTGGGCCTCAGTTTTATCATCTGAAAAGAAAATGGACACCAGGGAATCTAATCTCTAAGATCCCTTTAAGCCTTGATCTTCTATCACAAGCTCCAGGGAACCAAGGGTTGTCTGAAAACATGAAGGGGTTGAACACAGAAGTTGTGGATATATTTATTTTGATTTGCTAGCTGATTTGACATATGGAGTACTTTGTATTTGTGTCTTATCAACTTTTTGTTTCTTATTTATATTCAAATCCTTAGGAAATAAAGGTATTTATTCACCTTGATTCCATCCTTTATCCTATGTATAGCAACAGACTGGGAAAAATGTCACCAGTATCAGGCAAGAGTTGGATCTACCAGCAGCTCTCAGCTATCATGTGCAACAAAAAGAAACATGTTCAATCCAAAGATTTCCAACTGTGCTGTCACTCTCATGATCAGACTAGCTAATTGTAAGAATGTCTCAGTGATAGACAGCAGGGCTCCGATCAAAGCAAAGAGAGAGTAGAGCAAAGGAGAAGGAGCAAGAGAAAAATACAGCAAGAGAAAAACAGAGAAGGAAGTGGAGGAAGCAAAGGTGGAGAGAAGAAACTGACTTTGGATGGCAAGTCACAGTTTCCAAAGCACCTAAATAAAATAATATTCATGTTGCCTAGAGAGCAACTCAGGAGACTGAGGCAGGAGAATCTCTGGAGCCCAGGAGTTCTGGGTTGTGGTGGACTGTGCCAGTGGTGCTCACACTGAGTTCAGCATCAATATGGTGCTTCCTAGGAAGAGGAGTTCTGAGGGGGTACCAGGTTGCTTAAGGAGGGGTAACTCGGCCCACATCAGGGACTGAGCAGCTCAAAACTTCCAGCAGATGGATAGTTGGGATCACACCTGGGAAGAACCATTGCACTCTTGCCTTGGCAACATAGTAAGGGTCTGTCTCTGAAAAGAGAAAAAGAAAAACAAACAAATAAAAAACAATACCCCATCTTGATCCTCATAATCACCTTGTGATTATTACACTATTGCAGAAAAAGAAACAAAGCCCAGAGGACTGAAGTGATTGCCCAAGGCCATGAGAATTGACCTCATTGTAGGGATCTTTTCTCTTTTTTGACTTACCTCCTATGTTGTGCTAGAGGGGTGTGTGTGTGGTGTGTGCTTTCTTCACCACTATTCTGTGAGCACTTTGAGGACAAGACCTGAGTTACATTCAGGCCTATACTACCTGCAGTATCTGAAGTTCAAAGTCTTGAACATTGTAGGTGTTATGTAGATCTGTAGATGGATGAATGAATGAATCTCCAAAAATAACTTCTAAAATCAAAGATTATATAATTGGAATTCTTCCTCCTCTGGTTTCACTCTTTTGATGACAGGACTCAGCTAAGACTTTCTACCCAGACATGACCACTCATCTTTTCAGGAATCAGTCTAAGGACCTAGATAATAGCTTTTAGTCATTTATTGAGCAATTTGCATAGAGTCTTATATACTCGGAGAAACTCTTACTTTGGTTATTTTATGCCATGAGGTGGTTAAGTAGGAATTGCTATGATTCATAGTTTGTAGAAGAAAGGACTATGGTCTGAGGAAGTGAGGTGGTTTGCTAGAGCTCAACCTCCATGGAATAGTTGAGCCTGGATTTGCAATCCTCCACAGACCTCTCACTCTGTGCGCCTCTCTGAGACCTCTTGCTGTCTCGCCCAGCTACACAGGAACATGGCTGCCTGAACACAGTCCATCTGGTATTGTGACACTGAGTCAAGATAATCTGATGGCCTTAAAATCTAAAGAAAAATATTCACATCAAAATAGTCACCGTTTGGATGACATGGTTATGTAGCACCTCTGTCTGTAAAATGGTTTAAGTCTCTTAAGAGAAAAGAAAAACACTGGTCATTGTTTTTCCTACAACTTGGCAGAAATGGCCCTATGAGAAAGTGGCAGAACAGGATTCCTGGGCCTCAATTCTGCTGGACTTCATCCACTTGTCCACTGTCTAACCCCACCAGGTAGTGCCCTGAAATTTGCCACATGTGGTAATGATCTCAGAGAGAGTATTGGTTTATTTACAGTCATTGTTTTTACATCTGAGAAAAAAGAGTTACATTTTTCCTAATATGAATTATTCCTTCTGAGAGCATACACACTGCCCAATAATAAAATAATTATATATAAAATATATACAATTTTTTTCAACTAAAAACTGAATTTAAAAAATGGAAAAGACCCATACCAAAAAGTAATGGGTCATTCTATGGAAAAAGTAGCTTAGCCTGAAGTGTCACTCAGTAAATACTTACTAACTGCCTACTGTATGCCGTACATACTTCAAAGTACTAAAGATACCAAGTACAAGAGTGACAAAATCTCTGAACTCCTAGAGCCTCTATTCTAATGGGAAGAAATTGAAGAAACACATGAATACAATATACAAGAGGGGTGCTAAGTGCTGTGCAGAAGGCATCAGGGGAAAGAGAGATAAAGAACTACATGGCAGAGGGGGTGCTAGTTAGTAGGTGATGTTTGAGCTGAGATCTAGAGAAAGTAGCCACCTGTGGCCATCTGAGGGAAGAATGGTCCGGTCAGAGGAAAAGTCATTTGAGAAGGTCTGTGGTGGGAGGAAGCTTGGGTGCCCTGAGAATGTAAGACATTCAGGATGGCTGGGGCAGAGTGAGAGGGGTGGTCCAAGGGTTAGTGGGGGAGCCTCACTGGGCCCAGGTGGGACTATGTGCCTCTGACAATGGATGAAGTGGCTTCTTTGGAGGGTTTTGAGCTGATCACTGTGGCTACTCTGTGGTCAATAGACTTGGAGGCTAGAACAGAGGAGGAAAGTGGACACAGCAAGCAGAAGGGAAGTAGACTGATAGGCTATTCCGAGAGTTTAAACCTAAAACCATTGTGCCATGGGCAGTCCGTGCTGTTGGGCCCAAATAAAGAGAAATCTCTGGGCCAAGTTTAGGGATAACTTATCATTAAAGCTTGAACTGTGAGAGAATTCAGAAAAATTAAACTCAGTTTAAAAGTATCTGACTATTTCCACCTCTCTAGAGTAATGCAAATAAATATTATCTTTGCTAAGCACATAGGCAATTTTTCCTTCCAACTGTGGAAAGTAAAGTAACGTTCCATATCACTTCTCTTAGTTCTTATATGGCTTGAATTGTTAAATGGGATGTGAGCTGAATAATTTAGCCAATTCTTACATATTAAAAGAAGCAAAAGAAAAAAATCCTCAGCAGTTTACAGAAGTTAAGGGTAAATTATGCTACCATCAAAAAAGTTGAAATTCTCTCAGTAGCATAAATATTATTATCTTAACGTGTGAAAGAGGCGCAGGTTGCTGCACTTGGAAGAGATTCCGCGTTTCAGATGAAGAAACTGAGACGCAGAAGGGAGAGAAACTGTCCAAGTTGTACGCAATGTACTGAGTTGAGATCAGAACCCGATTCTCAGTTCAGCAAGCCACTCCTCCCCATTAAAAGTTTTCTTCATAAATATAAAGGTCGATTATCCCTAATCTGAAATTCTGAAATCTGCAATGCTCAAAATCGGGAAATTTTTGAGCACTGACGTGACGCCTCAAATGGAAAATTCCATGCATAACGACTTCACACAAACTTTGTTTCACAAAACAAATTTTGCGCAAAAAAAAAAAAATATATATATATATATATAATTCTTAAAAATATTTATAAAAATACTTTCAGGGTATGCATGTGCACATAAATGAATTTTGTGTTGAGACTTGGGTCCTATCCCCAAGATAGCACATAATGCATATGTAAATATTCCAAAATCTGAAAAAAATCCCGAATCTAAAACACTGCTTGTCCCAAGAGTTTCAGACAAGAGATACTCAATCTATACTTTGGTTCTCACATGTTAGAGGGGTTTCAAGTATATCACTTAGAGATCCTGGCATTAAGAAACTGTCTTCGGCGGGACGCGGTGGCTCATGCCTGTAATCCTAGCACTCTGGGAGGCTGAGGCGAGTGGATTGCATGAGCTCACGAGTTTGAGACCACCGTGAGCAAGAGCGAGACCCCCATCTCCAAAACAAATAAAAAATAGCCAGGCATTGTGGTGGATGCCTGTAGACCCAGCTACTCAGGAGGCTGAGGCAAGAGAATCTTGCACCAAAGTGTTTGAGGTTGCTGTGAGCTATGATGCCACGGCACTCAACCTCAGAGTGACTGAGTGAGACTCTGTCTCAAAAAAAGGAAGAAGCAGCAGCTCTGTTTTCTCCATTTCCTTAGTCACCAACAAGAGCTGAACCTATCCATGCCAGCCAGGACTCACCACCTTGGTCCCTTGCTCCTCTCTCCCTCACACTCCAGCCTCACATACCCCGTGGGAATTGTCATTCTGCTCTGACTGCTCTTTCTCAGGGACTCCACCTGCCTGGCTTTTATCCCCTCCCTCCCTAGAGAGGGCAAAGCCAAGTGGATAACGTCTAGATTTTGTGATGGTGGTTGGGAGAACCCCCAGACTTTTAATGTTTTTATTCCTTCACAAAAAAGATTTGCATTTTCAAGCCTTGGAATTTCAAAATGTGACTTGGTTTTAATGACTTTGAATGTCAAAAAATACTTAGGATTCTTTCAGTTTTTTGGAAAAAAAAAAAAAATTCCAGGACCAGCTAACTTGGAAAGGTACTGCTCTAGAACTCAGTGGCCTTGTCCCCTTCATAAGGCCACTTTCCTCCAAGGGCCTCCACTTTCCAACCAGGAAGGGCAAAGGAGAGGGCCTTGCTGTAGGCAGTGGCTGCAGAACATCTGAAACACTTTCCCAACGTCGCCATATCCATGCCAGATGTTTTCTTACAGCCCGAGCCCGTTGGGCTGTTCCTTTCTCACCCGACAATCCCAACATCCTCCTTCACAGTCTCAAATTCTAAGATTCCTATTCAGACCGATAAACATTTCCTGAGAGCTTCTCTTGGGCTCGCTGTTACACTGAGCACTGTGAGGCAATAAAAAAGAAGCATAAAACATCATTTCTTCCCTTAAGAAAAACTAATCGGAAAAGAGGCCTGTTAGCATGAGCGAGAAGTTTGCATTATAGATTTTTCTTTAAAGGAATGCAATTTTAGTGTTTTTATGCTCTTTTAGTAACTCAGAACCAGCCCACAAAGCACTGCTTAGGAAAGCACTTAGCGGAATGCTTTAATTAATCCACTAAAATTCTTTGAAATGAACGAATCAAGGGCTTCTTTGTAAATGGGTGGGGGGGATCAGAGGCTTGGAAAACAATCGATTCTCTTAAATATTTGAAACATTTTTGTCATAGTTTCACGACATTAATTTGTCCTATTATAGAGGGGGAAAAAAAAACACAAAAAGCGTAGAAACTTTCTGAAGGATCACATTTTCAGAATGACTGGAATCTAAAATCTGAATGGAAAGTAAATTCTCTCTGCCCGAAATGGTGTGTTGCTCATTTCCATCGTCAAATCCGTAAACCATCTTTGAAGGTTGAGTTCAAATATTACCTCACTCAGAATAATAATAATGAGTGCCTCCTTTAACTCCTTGGATCGACCACCTGCCCTACCTTAAAGCACTCGTCACCTCTTTCCTTGCATCATAATGATTTGTGTACCTGACATATTTTGCCCTGGGCTGGCCTCCCCGGAGCAGGGAGCATGTCTAATTCACCTGCTCAGACTGTGCCTGGTAAGCAGCAGGTTTTCACATGTTGTTAGAGTAGTGGTCTGGTTGCCATTCTGTGACAGATGACTGTATCAATGAGGGCACAGGTTCAGCTGTGCTAACAGTGATCCAAAATAATAATAGCTGAAACAAGTTAGCTATTTCTTTCTTGTCTACATTAAACACACACACACACCCATAAGTAGTCTAGGGCTGATAAAGTAGCTCCGAAGTCTGGGAAACCAGGCTGCTCCTAACTGGCTGCTCTCGACCAGCTGTGTGAAACGTAGGCACTTCCCCATGTCTGTGCTTCAGTCCATTTGAAGGAGGACAAGGAGAAAGGGGGGCCTGCTACCTTTACTGATGGCACGATGGGGCAGTTGTATGCACTGATCCACTCGCACCCAATGAGAACTCCATCTTATGGTCCCACTTGCCCAGTAGTGTGCTAGAGCCCATGCTGAGGTCGGTGTGGATTGTGAGTCACTTGGTTCCTTGAAATCAGCCAGGGAAGAATCAGTACCAGAATCAAGAACTCACAAACTCATCTTCTTTTTTCTTCCATGAAAACTGGTTATTAAACATCCACCAGCAATCCACTGCACCTAGATGCAAGAGGGGCAGAACTACATGGTATTTCCCCCTCTGGATGATCAGGTATCTAGCTAACAATTCTGCATTTTGCAGCAACAGGTTGTATTTATATAGAAGAAGCTAAGAATGGACATTTGCCAACAATTAGAAGTCTCTATAAATAAGAAGTTACGTGGAAACATGGAAGAGAAAAATGGAAAGCCTATGTTTTCAACTGTGAAAGAACAGATACGTCTGCATGTGTGTATATACAGAGGCTAATTACTACCCTCTTGCAGCCGTGAAGCCTTTGCTAGGCAGAAGATAAGCTTATTTTGTGTGGGCTCAGGGATAGACCTCTGAGCAGGGGTTCTAAGAGCTCAATTCTGCTTCTTTTTGACTAGGAGCACTGTCGAGAAATAAAGCACTGGTTCCCACCACTGTAGGCGTCCACAATAGGACTGAATGATCACTTGCAGGTTTCCACAGAGGAGATTTCCTTTTGACTGGATGTTACCCTAGCCATATTCCAGTCTCTGGTCAATCTTGAGATCTGAAGGACATTATACTGACCCCTCAGATTCTTACAACTCCCAGTACTTTCTGTTGTTCCATTTACCATAGATTGTAGTTATTAGGCTAATAGTTTAATTAACGTCAGTCTTTTTAACTAGACTGTAAGACCAGCCACTGTGTTGTTTCATTCACCATTGTGTCTGCGGCATGAAACAAAGTGAGTGGCCACACTGGTCATTCATTAAATACACACTGGATGGAGGACGGATTCACCGTGAGCTACCGTGGACATCCTTGTACATGCGTCACGATAATCATTATTTAAAAGTAAGATCTGTAGATATAAAACAGAACCGAAAGCAGGTGAAGGAAGTGGCAAGAAGTACTACCAGTCATGTAGAGGGAACTGAATTTGATTCTAGGCTTCTTGGAAACCAAATACAAAAAGAAAACATGTTGGATTACTAAATTTGCTTTCTCTAAAGAGAAAGAGCTTGTGAAGTCATCTGCAGAGCCAAGTTTTCCTGGTGATTTATTAAAATTAGACTATTATTTCCTCTCAGTTAATGTTTAATCATGATTGAATGTCTTTCCCTGAAAGAAAGAAAGAAAAAAGGAAGGCAAGGAAAGGAAATCTCCCTCCCCCGACCTCCAGCGATTGTCCTGCCACTAAGATTTCTTCCCAAGGGTATGCACTTGCTGTCCCCCCACACACATTTGCTTTGCTCCTATCCTCAACAGTCTATCAGAGCTGCAGTTCTGAAGGGTAGTAGGAAAATCACCCCGGATCTATCTGTTCGTGTCTTTATTGCAATTGACATGTCTTAATTATTTGAAACTCCTGGCCTTGACTAGGTCATGTCCCCTGGTTCCGTCACACTGGATTTTGCTAGTTTTCATTCTATCTTTTCCTGAGTGTTCTTCCTAAGTCTGTTTTAACAGACTTTTAACATTTTGAACATTTATTGAACATTTAACATGAACATTTTAAGTAGAAATTTTTTAATTTTTAGGTTTTAAAATTGTTTTAATTAATTTTTTTTTCCTTTTACCCTTTTTGTGTCTCACTCCATATATTCTCTCTAGGAAATGTTATCTAGTCTCACAGCTCTAATTACTCTCTGGTTTCTAATTACTCCCAATTTTAGATCTTCAAACCAGATCATCCACCTGAGTTTCAGACTTCCTTCTGGGTAGGTCACAGGCACCTCAAATTGAGCATGCCCCAAGCCTGAGCCAGTATTTTGGCCCATCCTTTATTTCTCATGTGCTCCCTATCCCAGTGAAGAGCCCTACCTTCCACCCAGTTTCTCCAGACAGAAACCTTGTCGGCATCTTTAACCCTGTCTCACCCTGACTCCCCATTCCCCAACACCCATCCATCAGGCCCCATCAATCCTAGTTCCCATGTCCCTCTCAAACCCCTGTCACCAATACCAGCATCAGAGTGCAGGGATCTGGATTTCTGCCTTAGCTCTTCAACAGTCTCCCAGCCTGGAGCTTGCCTTCCTTCTAATTGATTTTCCACAAAGCAGCCCAAGTGGTCTTCTGAAGCAACGCTGTGAACTTACGCTTGCCCTGTGTAAAACTTAGCAATGCCTCTCCGAGGCCTTTACAATAAAGTCTTAACTCCCATAATGAGGCTTAAGTGGCCCTGCCTTATCTGACTCCTGTTACCTTCCAGCTTTATCTTTCTTATCCCAAAGGCTACTGCTAAACTCCACCTCCCTCCGGTTGAACCATGTCTGCTCTCTATAGCACCTGACTGCCTCTTGCCTCAGGGTCAAGAGACACGTGCAAGTGTTGTTCTCATCCCTCCACACTTCTCCTAGATTACCTGCAACTGCACTGTCACTATCACATCAGAGGTAACTTCATTTGTTTATTTGCTCAATAAATATTTACTGAGCACCTACTATGTGTGATGTCCATAGAACTCACTTGTAGCACAACCATGAGTAAGGCAGATCTGGTCTCTGCCTCCACGGTCCGAGTCCAAGAGGCCTTCCTTAACTTTCTAAGACAAGCGTCTTGGAACTTAGTCCTTACCCCACAGGGAATGTCTTCAGTGCATTTTAATGACTTCTAAGCCAGGGTTTAAATCAATGTCAACAAACTTTTCTGTAAAGGGACAGGAGACAGATAGCAAATATTTTGGCTTTGTAGGACGTTAAAGTCTCTGCAGTGATAAAAGGAAAACAGCCAAAGAGGACATGTAAATGAGTTTGCATGGATGTGTTCCAATAAAACTTTATTTATAAAAACAGAAGGGCAAGCTAGATTTGGTCCTTTGGCCATAGTTTGCTGACTCCTGTTCTAAACAGGTAAATGAGAATGTTTGTATTTACCTTTGCATCCACAGCGCAAACAGAATGTTTGACATAGAGGATTCTCAATAAAGATTTATTAAATGAATAAGTGAATGGTAAACGAACACAATGAGATTGACATCTTTCCTCTTTTTTCTCTGTGGCCACATTTTCTTGGTCACAACGTCCCCCACATTCATCCTTTGTAGCGGTGACACCTCCCACCCCCCAGTGGGATGGTTATCATCTGTTGCATTCATCCAAACCTTTGTATTGAGCAAACACCACATCAGAAATAGGGGTTACTTTGGTAGTAGTGATTGAGTTTTAAATCTTTTGTCACTATCCCGTAAACATCCCCAACATAGTGTTTGTTTTTCTTCTAGGTGTGGTAGTTAAACTTTCTATTATCCAGATACACTTCATATATTTATTTTAGACCAGTAATTTTATTGGGGTGTATATGGATGTATTATTTCCTTTGTTCCATAAATATTTATTTAAATCTATCTTAAAATCTGCTTGGAGCATGGCCATTGAGTATTTTCTTATTAGGGTAAATACTCAATTAAATTATATAAATCACTGATTACATACAGGGCATGAGGAGAAGGTTCAGTGTGCAGTGGACACTAAGGTAATTCAGATAAAGTATTGTAACTAAGGGACTTAAATAGTAAAAAGGAGATAACAATGTGAATAAATGATCACATTACTACATAGAAAGTGCCAACATGTCCTTTGGGAAGGAATCAGTGAAGTATATGAGACTTTCACAGAAAGTAAAATTTATCTTAAGCCAAAAAGATCAAAGAAGTTTCTGAGGGAGAAGTATTTGATCTGGAAATTGAAAGGTAGGTGTTTGGGATACTGATATGACACTAAAGGGACAAAGAAAAGTAGAGGCACACCCAGAAGTTACTAGAAAGCAAGTTTTAATGAAGCTACATCCAGGGACCGGCTGATAAAAGTGAAGCCAAATCCCTCCAAGAAGTTGCCAAGTCCATTCTGGTCTGGAATGCATTGATAATTGGGACATTATGACCAGAGACTGCAAATTGACATTCTGTCGTCATCCCTCTTTGAATAGAAACCCTGATCCCTTTAAGTAATTAGCCGCAATTTGGAGCATGTATGTAAAAATAAATTACCAGTGTCCAAAAACAGATACATTAGGTTCAATGGTTATGAAGCAAATGTTCTTATTAGCTTCACCTATGTAAACAAAATCTGAAGTAATTAGCATTTAAAAATAGAAGAGACAAGGAGAGATCACAGTTCCCACTGGAAAATTATTATATATATAAAGGCCCACAATGACGACACTGCAGTTGGTCTCCCTTGTCTCAGTCAGGTTATTTCAGTAGTTATTTCCTGGGATTTAGGAGAGAGAATTAGGATTTGTGCTTGTCAAGTGTCTTGGTTGAATTGAAAGGTGTGTGTCTTCCATCAAGCAAACAAGTATCTTTGCTCCATCACCTCTTCCCAACCCTTTCATTGTGCCTCGTCTCATCTTCTTAATGGGTGAGAAGGGGATTTGCTGTGACTCAAGACCGTCTGCGGAATCTGCCCCCAGAAGCCCACAAGCATGAAGTTCTGTTAGCCTTTGCAGAAAGGCTTGATAGTGCTGGAGAATGGTGGCAGCGGCCATGAACTCACCACAGCATACTTCCACGTGGCCCTTGAGGTCTTCCCCAGAACATTTCATGTCTCATCAAGGACAGAGCCTCACCATTGGTGTTAGATGTCAGAGTGGGGAGATAAACTGGCTGTTTGCTTCTGGGGAACTAAGGTGGACACTGGGGCATGTGTAGTCTAATAACAAGAACACTGGCCGTGTCTCACTGGGACTCTGATTTTCAGCTGTGTCACTGTTTGCTATGTTAACTTGGCCAAACCACTTGCTCTCTCTGGGCCTCAGTTTTCCTATCCTTACAATTAGGGATTGAGGCTGGGTACAGTGGCTCATGCCTATAATCCTAGCACTCTGGGAAGCCAGTCTTGAGCTCAGGATTTCCAGACCAACATGAGCAATAGTGAGACCCCTGTCTGTACTAAACAGAAAAATTAACTGGGTGTTGTGGGAGGCACCTATAGTCCCAGCTACTTAGGAAGCTGAGGCAGGAGGATCACTTGAGCCTAAGACTTTGAGGTGGCTGTGAGGTGTAATGCCACGGCACTCTATCCAGGGTGACTGACTGAGACTCTGTCTCCGGAAAATAAATAAATAAATAAATAAATAAATAAAAATGAACAAAATAAAATAAAATATAAAATTAAGGACTGAACTGGTCATCTTTTCGCCCAGGATTCTGAATAGTTTTTGACTCTTTTAAAGACATGACTTTAGTCTTTTTTCTGCCTCTTCCCATTCATCGTCTTGGAAAGACGTGGTGTACAGCAAGTCGGGGCAGGGGTATAGGACTCAAATGTTTCTCTTTTTCTCACTTATAAGTGTGTGAAGGTATAACCCATACTTTCTTCGCTCAAAGATTGTGGCTTTAAGAATATAGGATTGAGGGCGGTGCCTGTGGCTCAAAGGAGTAGGGCACCATCCCCATATGCCGGAGGTGGTGGGTTCAAACCCAGCCCCAGCCAAAAACTTCAAAAAAGAAAAAAAAAATAGGACTAACATGGAGGACACAAAAGGTCCAGTTAGCAGGAGAATGGCAGAATCCACCAGATTGCTCCAAAAAACAAAAGCTAAAATCATAGTAAAGCTGATGAGAACTTGGAATATAATGGAGGCCTAAAAGAGAAGCGATTTCAGGCATAAAAAATAGTAGCATGTTCAAGGGAGAGGTATGATCCAAACGTCTTGGTTCCCAATCCTCTTCCTGCCACGTCTTTTTTCCTCTGGTTTTAGAATGTTTAAGTTTGAATTATGGCTTAGAGATTTATTAACATATATCCTCTTTCAATAAAAATATCAGTGGCATTTTGTGGCAGTGTCGAGTGGATTAAATCTTTGACCATTCATTTTTGTTAAGGCTTCACTCATTTTCATGCTTTTTTCTAAGTAATTTTTTCCCATATAATTAATACCAGTCCCTCTGCCTGCCTTGCACACACACAGGTGGGTTTTTTGGTTTGTTTGTACAGAGAATTAAATATAGGGTGGACATAAAGTTCATGTGCAACTTAAAATAGTTTAGCAGTAAATTGCACATGAACTTTAGTCCACCCTGTATGTCCTTCTCTGGGGATCTTCCCATCTGCCGTGATCAGTCTATATTCCATGACACTTCGTCCATACTTTCCTTACCAATTACCTCAAGTTTTTCTGATTTCCCTGTATATGGATCCATCTTTGCTGTTAAATAATAAGCTCACTGGGAACTGGGAATACCTCTGTGTACTTGTTTTCAAGGCCAGAAATGCTGCTGAGTTATGTTTATTGAATAAATGAATGGAAAAAGGAAAGCTTCGCCTGTGTCTTCTTCATTCCTTCTTCACGAGGAAGAAGGACAGGTCAATGGATGGGCAGACCTGTCGCAGCTGCGTGGGGTCTCTTGTCTTGTGTCTTTATAGCTGTAAATTCATGAGTCCCATCCCTGATCACGTATGGGTGTCCCGAGTACAGACGGTGGCCCTGCCTAGGCTCAGGAGTCTGGGGAAAGGGCAGGAAGACAGCATGTAAACTTTGGGTTGCCAGTCTCAGCATGAGGCCTCTTGGAGCTAGCCCCCCACTGGCTTTGGCTATGGTCCTGGATCTGTTCTCCATGCACTAGCATCGGTCAACTTACCCACTGGGAGAGGAATGTGGCAAGGGTCAGGCACCAGAGGTGGTACCTGCAACAGTTGTGGAGAGAGGGGGAGGCAGTGTGGCCTGTCTGCTCAGACACTTGGAGGAGGATAGAAGGGAGAGATCATATAAAAAGCCATTGACTTTGGTCCAGCACGGCAAGCAAGAAAGCAAAGGGAAGGTTCTTAAATGTTGGTGAAAGATAAGTTGGCATGGGGATGGGGAGTGACAGAAAGTCCTTGTGGATGGGACAGACAGGAAGAGTCTAAAGTAAGGCTATGGCAATAGAGAGACAAAGATAAGAAAGACTGGGGACAAGTAAACCTGGGAAGGAAGGGAAGAAGAGAGGGAAGGGAAGAGGGAGAAAGGAATTTTGGTTAAAATGTGAAAAGAGAAAGTCACTGATATCCCCGGGGAGAAAAATCAACTGGGGTGAGGATAAGAGAAAAGTCTGCAGAAAGCAAAGAGAAGTGGGGAGGCGATGAGGACCAAGCAGGAGACAATTAAAGCGTGCCCAACTCACTCGCTCAGGAAACTTTCTTTTGTAAGCCTGGCAAAGGGAAGATCTCTGCATGGAGGGAAATGTGCTGATTCCTGCCCAGGGCCTGTCAGAGGATAGAAATAGATCAATTAGCTTGGGTGGGGCTCTCCTGCTGGAGCTCAGGGCCCGGCCAGGCCAGCCCAAGCCAACGGCTCTCACATGATCGTTAACCTACTAAAGGGCCATCAGCTGCAGGGCAAATCAGCCTTTTACCCAAGAAAAACCCTCTTATGCCCTTCTCATTTCTGCTATCCTGGCCACCAGTTTTCTGCCAGACCCAGCTCGAGACCCAGTTAGACAATGACACTTGGCCTTGGAATCTGAACAGGCTTTGAGGACCCTCTGAGGCCAGCACAGCCCAGTATAACAAATTGGTGGGATAATCCTTGGGGCATATTTGTGGGTGGAAACAGAAGGCATTTTGGAGCAGAATGTTCCTGATGCATGTTTTTGAGAGAAAGTTTTCAGTGCCAGGAAGGCCCTTGAAATCAAAGCTAGGCCAGTGCTAGGTTTATGAATTCAAACATTCATTAGTCAATTTTTGAGCATCTACAATGCATGGGACTCTGTACAGGAGGCTGAGGACACAGATAGAAGGAGACACGTTCAGTGCCTTCGCAAAGAGAATGATGGTGATGTTTCTTTCTCCACCCAGCTTGACAGAACATGTGCACAAAGTGGGTCAGGGCTCAGGAGGACCATGACTAATCCTGTTTCAAGGAAAAGCGAGGTTTCTAGGAAAGGGGAGTTTGAGCATGGTCTTAAAGGCTGAGTAGATTCCACCAGGCAGAGAAAGTGTAAGATTCTAGGGAAAGAGAGGCACAGCCCAAATGTGTTCTCAGGCTTAACTAGAGGATGAACAAGCCCCACAGGACACAGTGGGTGGGATGGAAATGGGGACCAGGTAAGGACAGCCATATGTAAAGTCTCAGAGACACCCATAATTTGACAGAAGGGAGTTTAGAGATTATTTCAGTCACCTTGGTCATTATATTGCTTTTTTTTCCAAAAAAGTGTATGTATTTGTGTAAAATAGACTTTATTTGAACAGTGCCTAGGGTTGAGGACCCAGAGGAAGGGGTCATTATAGCAAGTCAAACATTCTATTTTTTGTCTTTTAAGAACATGTGAATCTCCTCTCCTCAACTAGAGCAAAAGGAGACACCATATCTTAAACTTCTTTTTTTTGTCATTCCCTCCACCATGATATTCAGCGTGACAGCCACTCAGTACACACAAAGTGGGAAAAAGTCACAGGACAGTTTTTGATTTTGATTTTTGCTTTAAAGCCCTGCCTCATACAGACGTTTATGGATTACACTGCCGTGTGGCTATTTAAACAAAAGTCAATTTCACCTTTGCAAAGAGATGAACTACCCTTAGAACTATCTCTAGGTGAGAAGGATGCTAGCTTTCTGCTGCACAAGTTCACCAGGGCACACCCCACATGTCCTTCAGCTACAGGCTGTGGATCCAGGTAGTCCGGAGAGCAATGTCTGGGAAAATGGGATCATAGAAGGTAACAGCCGCTGGAAGAATTTGGCCCCAGAGCCGAGGACTTCTCAATCAATATGCATGACTTTTAAAATTCCTATTTTAATCAGAGAAACGGAAATGAAATTCCCAATGTAGCTTTTCGTTAAAAAAATAAATTACAAGTGGTATATGATATTCATGCATACCATTTCCTCTGAAATTCTTTTTAAGAATTGAATAAAATAACTATATAGCATACTGGAAAGAACACTAGCCTAGGAGTCCAGAGATTTAGTTTCATGCCCTAAATTTATCACCTGGTAGCTATGTGATCAAAAGCAGTTAGTTCCCTTGTCTTACCTCTCTTTACTCATACAAAAAATGACAGGGCTGACGATCTGCAAGCTTTCCTTCAGCCCTGGTAATACATAAGTTCATGATTCCACATACCCCCCTCTACCCATCCTCCCCACAAACATATAGGGAATTCCTACTCGGGCAGTGGGCAATGTCCACGTGATTTGAGTCTTGGGCTCTGAGTTGATAGGTTGATGCATCATCACACTTCCAAGCACCCAGACTCAACATCTTTGGTGAGTTCTGACCCTACCTTTTCTCTTACCCTCTTCACCTCCAGCCAGTCTCTGCTGTCTGCTCTTTCTCTACCTGTCCACCCCACCTCTTTCATTCTCCACTACTCCCCTTCTACCCTCACCAGTTCTCACTTGAGCTGGTTGCAAACAATTCCTAACAGTTGTTCCAGCCTCAATAGTCAACACTCTTCCCAAGCTACTCTCCAGGCTATGACCAGAATTTCTACAATTTCTGGCTTCAACCAACATTTTCTGAAGGTTTGCTGAATGCCAGACCCCGTGCCTGGGCCCTTAGGAAGCCCACAGCCCAGAGAGCAAGTGAGAAATTAACAGATAAGGGCAGTGAGGTGGAGGAATGCTGGGGGCTCAGGTTTCTTCCTCTCCTCCTTAAGCCTTCCTCCTTAATTGTTCCCTCTTTCAGGTTTCTAGCAGCTCATTGCTTCCTTTTATCAGTTTATTTTTTTTTCTTCTAGACCAGACTCCCAACTTGAGGGCAGGGATCTGATCAATTCAAGCCAACTTCTACTCAGAAACATCAAATGGCTCCCTTTTGCCCTAAGGAGGAAGACTCTTTTTGTATTGGGCATTTAAAATCCTAAGAGTTTGATACTTACTATCTTTCCAATTGGCTTGCTAATAAACCCATTTTAAATCCCACTCCAATCCCAGACTCTTCCTCTTACCCCGATTTCACTTCTAAAATCTCTGCCTTCGGGTACTCAACAGCTTGGCCACATCAAGTACTCTCGAGTTCACTGCTTTAGGGAGTTAAGCCCTTCCTTCTTCTGGGAATTCCCAATACACTATGAGGCCAACCCCCACTCCACTCCCCCATCCCCCACAGGATTTGCCTCAAGGGTCCTATTCTCTGTCAGAGGTCTGGTTTAAAGTCTATACCTTCTAAAAACTTTGCAGACAATCAGTTCCACCTATTCAGAGATAGTTTTCAGCAGCTTCCCGATACTTTTTTTTTTTTTTTTTTTTTGAGACAGAGTTTCACTCTGTCACCCTGGATAGAGCACCATGCCCTCAGCCTAGCTCACAGAAACCCCAAAGTCTTGGGCCCAAGCAATTGTTTTGCTTCAACCTCCCAAGTATCTGGGACTGCAGGTGCCCACCACACTGCCCAGCTAGTTTTTCTATTTTTAATAAAGACACAGTCTCACTCTTGCTTAGGCTGATCTCCTGAGTTCAAGCAATCTACCTGCCTTGACCTCCCAGAGTGCTAGGATTACAGGTGTGAGCCACCATGCCTGGCCTCCCCAGTACTTCTTATAATAAATGTTTTGACATGTATTGTGGTTATCTTTTACAAAGGTTTTGTGACCCTTTCTGTCTATTTGATATTTTATGAGGTCCTTGGGAGAAGCTGATTTGTGGATCCTTTGCAGCACGGAGAACTTAGAGTCTGACATTCAGGCTACCTCTGCTGAGCAGTTGCCTTATGTCAGCTATTGTACAAGCTTTGTGACATCTCATCCTCACAATAGATGATGAAACTGGGCCCAGAAAGAAGCTAAGTAAATTACCCAAGGCACCAGCAGGTGCTACAGTTTAGATTTGAACAAGGGTGCCTTTTAACGAACAGGCCGACTGCTTTCCCATGAGCAGTCCCACAATGTATGTAGAATTGTTTTGTAACCATTTGGAGGTGAGGTTGAAGAGGCCACCCTGATTACCTAGGGAGATTTCTAAAGGTTTTTTTTTTTATAAAGAATTGGCCTCTCATTTTGTCCCTGAAGTCTAAATTGAAATTTGATAGAGAAAAAAAGTGAGGGTATTCTAGCCAAAGAATAAAATTTGAGCTGAGTCTCCCATAGAGTCAATGAAGGATGTTCTTGAGCAGAAGATGAAACTATTCACCAACTCACCTCCCCAGCCAGACTGCCAGCAACTGAGGAGGAACCATCTCAGTCCTGCTTAGGGCTGTTTGTCTATTGCCCCTGGCAGAGTCTAATGCACAGCGTATGCTGGATAAATACGTTTTAGGAACTAATCTATTCAGTAAATCCTATGGAAGCATTTCTTGTGTGCAAGTAATTTTAAACTGTTGGCCTAGAATGCCAAACACCTCAATTGTTTTTCTGAAGACTTTATAAGCTCACACTAAAAGTTTTAGACCCTGAAAGTGA
Source organism: Perodicticus potto (assembly GCA_963574655.1). NCBI lineage: Eukaryota > Metazoa > Chordata > Mammalia > Primates > Lorisidae > Perodicticus > Perodicticus potto. The sequence goes on from CAUYRH010076921.1 coordinate 78,673, forward strand.
AACCTCTAGTCCCTAGAAAGTTTCACTGACCAACCCAGTTTCACTGACTGGCTGAGTAAAAAACAAACATTAAACTGACAGATCGAGCTATGAAAAATCAAATAAAAAAAAAAAATCCTTCAGTTCCAAGAAACTTAGGTATTTTCAGTAATGTGCCTCCCCTAAGGAAACTTGAGGGCTTAGATGAAGTCGGTTTCATTTTTAGTAGAGAGCTTTTACCTTTAAAAAGAGACTAAAAGCCCCTCTCCCCAGGAGCCACACCATGGGTGCAGGGCTAAGGACATACGGGGAACTGAGGCAGAATCAGCGCGGTTCTGCTCACATCACACTAGCTTGTTTCACATCTCCTCATTTTGTGTCAGAATAAGCTATAAGCAAGTCTGTATCAGGGAGCGTATTCGGATCACAATGTTTATTGAATCCTTGAGTCAGAAAAAGGCTCAAACAGAGCTAGTGAGTGAGCAGGTTAAAAGGATGAAGTAAAAAATGCATTTCACTTGGTCAGGAGAATGGGCCTGCTTCTTTTTTCTCCACACATGGGTTTCCTTGAGAAGTCAGGCCTCAGTTTCCCCTTCCAGTTCTGATTGGCAGATCCTCGGTATGATGGGATGAAAAAAAATCCTTAAAAAATATGTAGTTGCTTTTAGAAGTGAGAAATTTAGGAGAAGCTTTCCACGTGCATGGAATGTGGGAACTAGAGGTTTTATCTTCACTCCAACACACTTTCCCACCCATGACACCGTTGACATTTGGGGCTGAATGACTCTTTGTCAGGGGCACTGTCTCATCATGGGATGTTTTTCAACATTTCTGACCTCTACCTACTCAATATCAGTGACATTCACTCCCTTGTCCCCAGTTGTGACAATGCAAAACATTTCCAGACATTACTAAATGTTCCCTAGGGGGAAAATCACCCCCGGGTAAAAAAACACTAAGGTGCATTCTCAACCAGAACCGAGGGGCTTCTGAGAATGAGGTAGAAGGTGGATTTGGTAACAAGGCAAAGGGGCTCCCTCCATTTCTATTATGGGTAGGTGTCCCAGGGAGCTCAAGAAACTAAGGTGTGCATGTGTTCTGAAGGCAAGAAAGCAGTATCTGAGTTCCTGTATTATTAATGACTGGGTGTGTGACCCTCATCACACTGTTTAACCTCTCCAAGCCTAAGGGTCCCATAAATCCAGAGGATGGAATAGCTGCCCTCCATGAACTCTTTTTTCTTTTCCTTCTTTTTTTTTTTTTTGAGACAGAGTCTCACTCTGTCACCCTCAGTAGAGTACTGTGGTGTCATAGCTCACAGCAACCTCAAACTCAAGAGATCCTCTTGCCTCAGCCTCCCAAGCAGCTGGGACTACAGGCACCCACTATTATGCCCAGCTATTTTTTATTTTTATTTTTTAGAGACAGGGGTCTAAGCAATAAAGTCTCTTGCGTAAGCTGGTCTCAACCTCCTGAGCAATCCACCTGCCTCAGCCTCCCAGAGTGCTGGATTATAGGCGTGCGCCACCATGCCTGGCCCCATGACCCCTTTTTCTTCCACTCTCCCCCATGCTCACACACTCCACCATAGAACTGTTAGGGGGGCTAAAGGTAATGTGTGTGAAAGACACTGTAAGTGAAAAAGCACAGGACAAATCTATGTTATCAGGCTAAAAAAAATGTTTTTCCCTGAAAGAGCAAAGAAAAGGAACGTTCATTCTTGGACAATTTTTTTTGTCAAGAGGGGCGGTGATGACTTCACAGCAGTAATGAAAACAAACAATGGAGAACATTCTCAGGGAAAACGGCCACCGCGCCAGCTGCAAGACTGGTTTCCACTGGGCTATAATTTAGTTTGCATTTCTCCAGTAAAAAATGAAAGCCCCCCCCTTAGAGACAGCATCATGATATTAGGCAACGACAAGAATGTTCTATCCGGGTGTTCACCTGCCTGGACATAAGTTAGTCCCCAGCTGCCTCTTGTCAACATGGCCATGACCTGGAAGGTGTCTGGGTGGCTCCTGCCTTCAGCAGCTGAGAACTTCTGAACTATGAGAGGCTTCTGAAGGCTGATGGTTTCATCAGGATGGGAGTCAAGGAGCTCAGGTCACAGGCAGACCTAAGGTGGTAGCCTTCTCTGTTCTGGGGCCTCTGGCTTGAATTCCACCCTTGGGATCCGATCCAAGGGTGTTTTCAGCTAGAGTAACATCCTAAACCCACTAGGTACCAAGCCAGCAGACTGGTGACTATCCAGGAAGTTCCATTAGCTTAGGAAGAAACTAGAAGTTGAGATCAGAAATGTCTAGGACCCGGGCCAGCTTCAGGTTAGTAGAGGGAATAATTCAAGTCACACTTGTCAAAGTGCTTCCTGGATCACTCTTTCATTCTTTGAGGGAGTACAGGATAGTGGTCAAGGGCCTGCACTTGGGTCTCCTGGCTCTGCTCCTTGCAGCTGTGTGACCGAGGGCATCAGTGGGAACCATGGAGCGTGCCACTCAATCCTCACAGCAGCCTCTGCAGTCAGCGGTGTCGTCTGCACATTGCTGGTGTAGAACCTGACATTCAGACCAGTGCACCCCACATAGCAGCCCACAGCCCTTAGTCCTACTCTTTCCTCTAGACCACTCCTCCTTCACTCTCTGCTATCTAAATGTCATCTGCCCCTGAAAGTCTGTGCCAATGCTGCCTACTCAGTGGAATTAATCTCAGCTTCCTCTAAGCCCCATAGCATTTTGTTGGCATCTCTCTTACACTGTGGCACTCTCTTTGGCCATTGTAGTCGAGAAAAGGCCGTAAGGAAGGACATAACATATCACAGAGGATGACACAGGCCCTAGAGAGAATCAAGGTGAAGAATTCAGAAAGTTTAAAGGAAGGAGCGTTTCCTCTGTACTTCTCCCATCTCATGGTCAGAGCCCATCACGACTTCACCACGTTCTGGTCAAAGCTAACCCCAGACATGCTGTCCCCCTTCCAAGGTGGAGTCACCTCTGCATGCCCCATCAGGGGGCCCAAGGCTGTAAGTGCTTAAAAAATACGGATGGTGCTGAGCTGAGGGCGAGGAGCTTGCTGACAGTAGGTGACAGTGATGGAGGACATTAGAGATGACAGCGATAACAAGGAGGTTATCTGAACCGAAACCCAGTCGTCACGAAGGGTGATTACTCACAGCATTTCGCTATGACTGAGTGAACAGCAAGAGATCCATGAATCAGACCTAGAAACAGAGCCCACTCATTGACAAACCGAAAAGAAATTGGAAAAGGGAAAAGGCAAATGGGCAGGCCTGCCTTATCAGCTTGAGCCCAAGCCATAGATTAATGCAGCAGTGGAAATACTGTTTCTCTCGCTCATTTCAAAAAAAATGTAACTTCTGGCTGAGCATGGTGGCTCACGCCTATAAACCTAGCACTTTGGGAGGCCAAGGTAGGTGGCTTGCTTGAGTTTAGGAGTTTGAGATCAGCCCGAGCAAGGAGGAGAACTCCATCTCTACTAAAACAGAAAACTAGCCAGGTGTCAGGGCAGGCTCCTGTTGTCCCAGCTACTCTAGAGGCTGAGGCAGGAGGATCACTTGAGCCCAAGAGTTTGAGGTTGCTGTGAGCTCTAGTGCCAGGGCACTCTACCTAGAGTGACGGAGTAAGACTCCGTCTCAAAAAAATATAAATAAATAAATTAAATTAAATAAAAATAACTTTAAAAACAATAAAAAGTAACTTTTACATTTTTTTTATTGAGGAGGATATAGAAAATAGCCAAAAGTATAGAAAAGAAAGTCTCATTGAGCAGAGTTGAGTACTATTTAAATTTTATTTAAATTTATTGTTCTATATGTTTCCCTGTTCTATATGTCTGATTTTATATGAGATCATAATGATTCTGTTTAGGACAAGATAGATTTATATGTAGATATAGATAGGGCATGCATAAGGGACAAAATTCAAAAGGTACAAGGAATCAGCATTGAAAAGGCAGTCTCTCTGCCTCCCCTCCCACCTCTCAGCTTTCCTGTTCATCTCTCTAAGTCCTTCCACGGAAATTCTATGCCTACCGTTGTACTTTTTTGGAGTGAGCTAGCAGCGCTTAATCCTTCAGGGTTCTCAGGGACCAAAAAAATTGTATACAAAGGAAACAGGTCCCTAATGCAATGTATCTGTGCTGATAAAAGATACAATTATGCTACCTCTATGACAGTTACATAACCAAAATTACATAGTGCAACTCCTTCTAAGGAATGTTCTCAAGCTGGCAACAGTAGCTGGGGGTACTGGACGAAGATGCACTCCCTTAACAGGCATCCATCCCGAAGATTTCCCCAAGGTGTTTGAAAAGCACAGAAACACAGAGGTCAGAGTCTGCAGGTCTCCGGGTTGCGGTGACCAAGACATTAACCCCTAGCCCTGGCCCCTAAAGGCAGGCCTTTCCTTCTCCCAAGATCAGACCTGGCGAGGACTTCCTCATCTTGTTCAGCCCTGGGTGCTGGGGGTGGGTAGGACGCGTGGGAAGTGTGGGTGGGGGAATTCCAGTTCAAATGAAGCAGTTTGAAGAAAGTCATTTTCATAAAATCTTGCTCAAAATAGAGAAAGTCATTCTATACTTACCCAAACTCTGTCCTCTTGAAACTCACCCCCAACCACCCCTACGCCCATAAAGAGGCAGAGTAGCGCGATTCAGGATTTTCCTGGAGATCTGTGCCGTGGGTGCTGCCCCAAGAGCTCGCATTGCCACAGATCCTCCTACCCGAATATTCACCACCCACCCTCTCAGTGCACACTCAGACCTCCTCCCCAGGAAGCAGTTTCAAGAGTTTTCAGGAATCTGCGACAATTTGAAAGTCTATTCACCAGTAAAGTGAATTTCCCTTTCTGCTCTCCTTCCTCTCCTCCCAGTACCCATCTGATAAAGTTACAGAAGGCATCTCGGATTCACAACCCCCCCAGCCCCCCCGCTGAATAACACGTTGTCTGGCAACAGGAGGCGTTTGATTACATTTGGAAGGAGCGCCTGCATCAACTCCAGTTGTCCCTGAATTGGAACTGATGGGCCTCACGTGCTGTAGCCAACAGTTTGCCTTCACCCACTCCCCTCTCCGAAAGGAACCTTCTCTGGGAAAACAAGAAACCTACGTGCCATCCTGGGTGAGAGACGAGCAGGAGCTGTGTCCCAGCATCGCGTTCCAGGAGTGGCAGTAAGAGCACAGGCTGAAAGATTTGCAGCGGCAATCCACACTTTAGGCATTTCCAGACAAAACCTCAGAACCCAAGGAACCCTCTGTTTATCTGGACTCACAGGCACTGAGTTCTCCCTGTGCGCTGCTGGTTCTTTAGCAAGAGTTCAACACCCCCATTCTCACTCTCTGAATAACGCCCCCCCCCCCAAGATGTTCATGTCCTAATCCCCATAACCTGTGAATGCGTTATTTTATATGCAAGGGGGAAGAGTTAAGGTTGCAGATGGAAGTAAGCTTGCTGTAGCTGGCTTTAAAATAGGAAAATGATCCAGAATCATCTGTGCGGTCCTAATGTAACAGTGACCCATCAATAGGGAAGAGGGGGGCAGAAGAGTCAGAACCAAAGTGGTGGTGTCTTGAGAAAGACTTGACCTGCCATTGCTGGCTTTGAAGATGGAAGAAGGAAGCTGTGAGCCAAAAGATATGGGCAGCCTTTGCAATCTGGACAAGGCAAGGGAATGAACTGTGCCCTACAGCTTCCTTGATTTTACCCCACTAAGACTTATTTCAGACTGCTGACCTTCAGGACAGTCAGACAATAAATTTGTGTTGTTCCAATAGCAGCAGTAAACCAACACGTTCACCTCGGGCCTCCTCTGTGCCAGGCCTGGTCCCTGTTTGAGGGGCATTTGCACGGAAGGTGGTTTGTACTTTGTATCCATCATTAGCATCCACCTGGGGAAAACGAAGCCACGCTAAGTCCCCAAGCACAGGAAAATGACACGGGTGGTAGAAGTGAAGGAGCCAACGCAGACATGGGCAACATCAGAGTTTGCTACTCTGGTGCTGCTGGGCTAAGATAGAGAGACTAAGAGAAGGGGGTCATGTTGCTGGAGGCCAGAGGCCAAGGTCATGTGCTGCAGCTGGACCATGGTAGATGCTGGAGCCATGGGGGAAAGGCACTGAGGAGGACATGCTGGCTGAGGGAGGGAGAGAGAGAAACCCTAGATTCTCCCTTCCTCCTGCCCTCCAGTCTGGGTCGGTGATTTCCACTGGCCGTGCCCAGCTGGGAGCCCCCCAGCCGGGAGCCTGGGTGCAAGAGGTCATCCCTCTGTGGTTCTGTGCGGAGGCACGAGGATGAATAGGCCCAAGCCCAGCACACTTCTCTTTTCCGCATTCATCACCATGAATCTTGAAACATAATTTATTGTTTAAAACCTGAATTCTTTACCGTGACTTCTAAGGCCCTCCATACACTGGCCCACTGCTGGCCTCTCTGCCACTTCTGGCATGTTCTCCCATCACTCACATCACCACACTGACCTTCGCTTTATTCTCAACATGCCCAGCAAGTCTCATCTCGGGGCCCTGCACCTGTCATAGCCTCACTGAACTCCTCTCCCCGTGTCTCCCGTAACTGATAACAGTTCATTATTCAGGTCTCAGCTTGACTGCTGTTAAGTCAGATGACCCTGTTCTCCATTGAAACCAGGTTCCCCTCACCTAAAGTGACCATCCTATTCCCCTGTTTTATTTTCTTCTTCATCTGGAATGAACTTGGATATAGGCTTAACTTGCTTACTTTCCCAAACCCATGTGCTTTTTGAGGAATGCTGTCTTCTGACTTGTATATCCTCGCACCAATGTCAACTAGTTGTTCACCAAAACCTACTTCTTCCTGGAAACAGAGCGGGTCTCATTTCGGATTCCTCTGCAGTTAGATGTGGCCGAGCCCTAGTTAATGGAACGTAAGTGAAACTACCTGGCGCCCCATCCAGACCCGGCTGTGACAACCTCCCATCCACACTCCTGCATGTTCCTCCCTCCTGCCAGGGCCCAAGGCCCAAGGGAATGACAGAGGCACTAGATGAAAGGCATCTGGGCTTTTGAATGACTAAGTGAAGAAGAGTTGCCCCAGCAACCTACATACTCATCCAGGACTGTTAGTTATGTGAGCGAGAATTAAGTTCATCGTTGACTCATTGCCCTAACTAAAATAATCCCCAATGCCAAGAACAGTACCTGACCCATAATTGGTCCTCAATGGATAGTGATTGAATGATTGACTATTAGACACTCAGTAATGGTGAGTTCAGCAATGGAACGTCATTGTTCTCTTGCACTAAGCTCCCCGAGGACAGGGAAGTGTTATACTCACCCATATATGCTCTGTGCCCGCCATTGGACTTAAACCCAGGTAGTTGTTCCATAGATACTGTTTTAGGCAGTACGCAGGTGACAGTGACTGGCAAAGCAGAGTCTAAAAGCAGGAGTCTAAGGAGGTGTGCCCCATTATTGTAACACTCAACATCTCACAGCTCTTTCAGGCTTGCAAAGGGCTCTTCACGTGATCCTTTCTGATAACAATTCTGAAAGGTAATTACTATTATGATTCCCATTTTACGTGTGATGAGCCTGAGCTCACAGAGGCATCTTGCTCAAAACCTTACTTCATTGAATGATTAAGCTAGAATTAATTCATAGTCAAAAGTATTAACAGAGTGTATAGGATGGGCTAGCCCTCTGGCTGAAGCTTCTGCACCTCATAGGGGTTCAGGAAATATGGGAACCCAAAGTTCTGAAGACACTAGAACTAGCTCCCAGAAAGCGAACTGCGAATTGCCTGGTCAGGCTGCAGATGTGTTCAGCAGAGAAGCCCCCCTGCCACCGCTGTACACCTCAGGGCAAGTTTCTGGGTGGTCTTGCAGACCTGTCTGGAGTCACCAACAGTGCAGGGGACCCCACCCCCCCAGGAGCTGTCCCACTCTCCCAGGCTAACGGCCCTGGCATTCTAAACCTGCCCTTTTCCATACATTCTTTCCTCCTTTCCGAGCCAAGATTTCATTAGACGATTCAGAGTGAGTTCCAGACCATTTAGCTCAGTCAGAGATTTGGGTGAAAGTTTCCTCCCTCCAGACCCAGGCCTCAGATAACCCATCAGGGTGTGACCAGCCTGTGGGAAGGATGGGGAAGAAAAACTCCTGGAGATTTTTAGACCCCAGGGAGAGAACAAAAGTTTCCTCAGCAGCCACGTGTACCCACTCTAATCCGGCTGTACAGAGTGGCTGGAGTAGGCTGGTTGGAAAATTTAGGACCAAAAAAAAAAAAAAAAAAAAAAAATCAAGGAGGACATAATATGTAATTTTCTAAACCGAGACGTGAGGCCCCTGGAGGGTCCCCGGCAGGCTGGATTCCTTCCAACAAAAAGAGGGCTGGGGTTGTTGTCGGAAGGGGCAGGTGGGTGGAGAGAAAGGGGAGGATTGATGACCGGAGCTTTGCAGCAGCTCGGCCTTTCCCAGTCCGGGGACACTCCCCTTCGGGCTTGGGTGCCTCTCTCCGTCAATCCATTCAGGCTGCTCTCACAGCGCAGGATGTCCCACATACCGTACATCTGAGGTGGGGTGAAATACAAATATGCCTTTTCATAATAGCTTTACACCTGGAGCAGCAGAGGACCGGTTTATTACCTTGGTAAACAAAAGTTAGAATTCAAGCAAAGTACAAACTTTGCCCAAGGCGCTTCTGACAGTGCACCTCGTGTTTGTGAAGTGAACTCGATATACATATGATGTGAAGCCAATGGAAGGCCGGGCTTTTTCTTTTTCTTCCCTCTTGTCTGATTTCCAGGGTTTAAAAGTTCACGTGTGTGTGTGTGTGTGTGTGTGTGTGTGTGTGTAAGGGGGGAGGGTGGGGGAATTTACTTTGGCTGTGGCTTTTTCCAGCATTTTGAAATCACGCTGTTTAGTGTGAAAAAAAAAAAAGTGAGTCTATTTACATTGTTTTCCAGAGATAGTGACAATTAGGGTTTGTGATTGGGAGACAGGGTAAACCAGTTTGAGGAACACACAAAGGAAATAGGATTTGTATTAAATCTTACTTAAATTAAGCATTAAAAAATATTTATTCAGTGCCTATTTTGTGCCAAGCATGGAATCCCGAACTTTCATAAACATTATTTCATTCAGTCTTCTAAATGAAATAAGGCTACTTTCTAAATATCCACATGAAGTAAGGATTATTGATTAAAATGTCTATTTTATAGATGCAGAAACTGAGGCTTTGGTTGTTAAGGTCATTCCAGTCTGAGTTTTCTGATCCTAAATCCAGCCTTTTTTTTTTTTTAAACTGTCTTCCAACCTGTATGTGGGGTCACAGATATGAACCCCCACCCCTAATTTTTCTACCTCATTCTCTGCCTGCACTTGGGGAGATGACTTAGCTTCTATATTCTTGGCTGAGTTTGTGCCCAGAGAGATTCCATTCTCTTTACCAGCCACGTGGCCGTTGGAGCCACCCTCCGACCACCCAGAACTCCGTATATTCCAGCACAAAGGATCTGAAATATGTGCACTAGATTTCCCCTCGAAACACACATGAGCTTGAACGTGAAGACAGGGACAACAAAGCATAAACATATCTTGTGTTTGGTTAGCCACACAAATGCCTCCGCATTCTCCCATCTCCCACTTGACGAAATCAGATAAGCTGCAGCAAAAGCATCTGAACTTTCTGGATTCTTTTCCAAAACAAGCCTTTGAACCTGAAGAACTTTGCCCATCTCTGCGTGTTCGCTCCGCAAAGGTTCAGCTGGGGCTTGCCCATTGAACAGCTCAAGCTGGTAAAATTTTAACTCTTCCATCCACAGATTAATTCCCAAGCCTTCTAAAGTGAGAGTAAACTCATTAGCCTTATTTTTCAAAGAAATCTTTATGAATGTGTCAGCTTGTGCCTGTCTCCATAAATGACGGATCCTTTAAGGGAACACACTGAACTGAGGCTCGAGGGCGGTGATGTCATTAAGGCACTGTCAACTCAGCAGTTTCAGGGGTCCCAGAGCACTGCTTGTGTTTAGCAGGATTTCAGGGGAAAGCCCACTCTCCCTCCTCCAGCTCCCCGCCACCTCCACCCCCCTACCAATTATGCATCTTTGATTGTAGTTCTTTGAGGAATGCCTTTGGCTTTATTCATTACAAGCTTTTAAAAAAATGTGGAACTCAATTACTCACTGCAATGGAACAGGGTTCAGCTGCAAGTGGATTAAGCACAATTCCTGTGCTAAAGCCCTTGAGGGAAAAGGAATGGGGATCTCGGAGGCAAAGCTTGGTCAAGGATTCTTTCTCTACAGTTTCTGCCCTGAAAACCCAGGAGAGCCAAATAGTGGAATGTTAGCCCTGAAACGAACTTTAAAGAGGTTCTAACCCAAACTCTTTCTCTTCCAGTGAAGGAAATCGAGGGTCTTTGCAATGAGCAAGGCCGAGGGCTACATAGCCAGCCTGTATCAGGCCTCTATGTCTCCTTGGCCAGGTCTCACAACCCTCCTCCACACTGTCTTCCATACCCTGAGAAAGTGAAATTAAATAAAGACAAAAATCTGGCTCTAAATCCTGGCCTGGATCCACTTATCCTGGCTTTTCAGCACTGCTTGTCAATGCATGTCCATAACTTGAGTGCATGGAAAGATGTTTCCCCTGAGAAAGAAGAGACACGAGGACGCTGGAATGCTTCGGAAATGTTGACTGGAAATCTGAGTCAAGGTTGAGAGATCTTAGTGTTCCTTTCCTCAGTTATGATTCTATACCAGATAAGCAATGCTTAAAAAGACGCTACCCACACATAGAAAGGGTAAATACTCAAGGTGATGGATACCCCAAATACCCTGACTTGATCATTACACATTCTATGCATCCAAAATGCTCACATGTACCCCATCCATATGTAAAAAATACTATGGATCAATACAAAAAATGTTTTGAAGTCTGTATTTCTTCCCTACTTTCAATTTCTTTCTCTCTTTTTTAAATTTTCTTGCTGGAAACGCTACATTGCTGGGAGTCCCTATCACTGAGAAGTGCAGTTAGTCTGTGACTGAGTTCTATATTGAAGTAATTGATAGAAAATTAAGCTATTCAGGCTCAAAAGTAGCTTAGTGATACTCTGGACCATACCACTCAGTATATAGATAAGTATAATGGTCTGAGAGAGATTATGTGACTTGTGCAGGCTTATTCAGCCCATGAAGGAATTCAGGCCATCAATTTCCCAGCTTTGTAAATGAAGAAAGTTCCTTCCATCTGGCAATTACAAAGCATCGCCCTTTGTAACACTCAGGTGCCTTCTATGAATAATTAATGAATTTCGCCCAACTCTAGGGAGCCAAATGCTATTGCAGCCTAGACCTACCTGATCCACAAGCATCTGCGTGAATGAACTATGAGTTCTCCTCCTCATCTTTTGTTTCATGGAAAGACTGGTAGACGTAAGTCAGAGGAATTTTCCAAGATTGCATGATGCATCCACAAAGGTTCTGGGGCAACAAGCTGATCCTGGATGAGGAATCAGAAGATGCAAATTCCGGTCCTCCCGCTATTGCTAACCACAGGGGAGGCAAGCGACTTCCCTTTCTGAGTCTCGGTTTCTCCATCCAGGCCAGGGCTTTGCAGGGTGACTTCTGAAAATCTTTTATCTCTAATGGTTTGTGGGTCTTGAATATAAGACTCGGTATCATCTCATTGTCTAAAACATGACTGTGTGAAACCAGAAATGAACGGCCACGATGATCCACCTCCAAGGAATCTCCAACCATAAAGGATACATGGATCTGCCTCCAAAACTGAATTCTTTCTTTAATTTTTGTTTTATTTTTTATATATTTTTTCAAGTTATTGATGACCACAATCACTTGTCCCTTTGTAAGGAAAATTATATAACACAAATGAAGAAACTACTAACAGACAAATGGAAGAGAAATAATTATTTTTGAGAAATAAGAAAAATAAAAAATATTTATTGAATACTTACCATGTCACATGTAGTTTATACACACCAGCTCATTTATGATCTGCAAACAATCAGTGTCATCTTGCCTCTTTTACAGAAAAAGAAACTGAAGCTCAGAGATGAAATAATTCACCCAGCACACACACACCCTTTAAGCAGTAGAGTTCAGATTTAAATCAGTTTTTCTGACTCCAAAGCTCATGTTTTCCACAATTCTAAGTAGCATACATAAAGCATAACTACCTCGCTTATTAGCAAAATTGCTTTTCCATAAGAGAGGGAAGTTAAATACATCAACATTTAATTGGATCCCACAAAGAACAATACCATGTCTTCCCTGGGTTGCAATACTGTGAGTGTCTTTGAAAATAGTCCAAAGTATGTGAGTGATTAGTCTCACTTTCTCCAATAATTTAGGAGGGATAAGATGCCTCCACCAAGAATAACTCTCATCACAAATATTACAGTAAATATGTGCATGGGATCAAAGGTCAGGTGGCTATGCTTTGTTTGGGATTTATGCCACAACATACATGACCCCTAGGGAGGAGGCTTCTGTCTTAAGCTCCTCCCTAGTTATTTGATGCTATAATCCTCCTAGGGATACAGGACAATATTAAATTTAAAAAACCTGTTTCTATTCAAAGTTTTCTGTCAGAGGGGAGTCTGTATAAGGTCACCTTAAAGTAACCCAAACAAACTAATCTCTAAGCCTGGGGACCAGCCCAGGACCAGATCCCACAAGTTCATTCATCCAACATTTCTGGACAGCCTTGGACGCTTCCAGCACAGTGCAAGGCTAGTGCTACCAAGACAAATAAGACAGCGCTTAAACTGACCTTGGATATCTAACTTAGGCCAGGCGTAGATCCCAGGAAAAACCATGGAAGGAAAATCCATGGCTGCTTTCAATGTCCAGAAATACAAGCGAAGGGATGTGGCAGAAAGCTCTGCATTTTCGGTTCTGGCTTCCCCAGAATAAAAATTACTGTGCGCCCTTTAGTATTTTCTAATTGCCAGAGAATGATAAAGTTTGAAACGACTCTACATTTAGCTCTCACTTGAGTTCAAATTCCAGCCTATAAAGATGAGGTTACTGAAGTTGGGAGAGCAGAAGGATTATCTAAGGTGTCACCCACCGACAGGGTGAGGGGCAAGGTCTCTGGCACCAGGTCTCTGGCTCCAGGCTCAATACTCCTTTTACTGCCATTATAATTGCCTGGTGAGTGGGAAAGATTTTAGCATAGAAGGAAAAGAAGTCCGGCCTTTCTTTAATGACAAATTATGATCCAATGAATAGAGAGATCTGCACTTCCTCAAACTACTGGGCCGATTCTGAGGTCTAGTAACAGAACACCTGTGCCGTGGCCATTCTGCACGTCCTAAGTGCACCAGACCTTTTCATGCTTTGCACATTACCTTCGTGGGTCTGGAATATTCTCTCATTTCTCTTCCTTGAAAATATGACTTGTTTAGAATCAATTCCATTACTTCCAGAGGTGGATTTATAGTGGGTTCACTTAGCTGAACTGTGTTTCTTGGACTCCCCTTCCCTGCGAGGTTCTATATCAGGATGGGCCATGAGAGACATTTTGTACAGTATCTGAATACAGAAGTAAAGTGACTATGTTCTTAATATTTACAAGATTGGTGCAGGGCACCACGTGGTGTGCTGTCTTGTACACATTGTCTCTGACCTGCTGGCTTACCTGGTTTGGGTGGGGCAGCCACTGACCCCTCAGCATCTCCAGGTCCCTGGTCTCCTCTTGCAGCTCCTCTGAATCCTGGACCAGCATGAATAGCTCCTGACTGAACCTGAGGAAAGCTCTAGATTGTTCTGCAGGTCCCCAACATCATCAGCTGGAGGCAGTGAGAGACAGACTGGGCTCCAGGGAGCCCTGGCAGGGACCAGGCCATTTTTCTTTCCTCCACTCCATTGCCCTTTTGCCTTCTTAACTGCCTGCCTGCCTGACTTCAAGGCCAGCACCAAGCTCAGAAGCAATAGCCCCACATGGATTGATCAGCCAGTTCCTACACCTGTACTGAGCCCCAATAACAACTCTCTGATTCTGTACTGCATGAAGTGAATCTGCCTCTCTGCCAGAACCCTAGCTGATCAGGAGTCTTCCGTGACTCCCCCAGAATTAATCATTTCCCTGCTACGAGCCTGTATCAAAGTACATAGCACACCATGCTGCATTTCCGTGATTGACAAGTCTCTCTCCCACAGATGGGGATCGCTGACAGGTATTGTGCACTTACTTGGTGTCAGGCACTTTTCTGAGCACTATTTAATCCTTGCAACAAGCTACTGAGGTAAGAGTTATTATTATTCCCATTTCATGGATAAGGCAACTGAGGACCAGAGAGGTTCAGCGATTTGCCTATGCTTTCCCAACTAGAAAGGGGAGAAGCCAAGATTCAAAATGAGGTATCCCCGCCCCAGAGTCAGCACTTTTACCCCCCAAACTTTCCAGGAGAGCTCTTTGTATTTTTTCTTTAATTTTATTGTGTGGGATTTTTTATTATTTTATTTACTTATTTTTTAAAACAGAGTCCCACTCTGTCACCCTGGGTGGAATGTTGTGGTGTCATAGCTCACAGCAACCTCAAACTCCTGGGCTCAAGTGATGCTCCTGCCTTAGCCTCCTGAGTAGTGTGACTATAGGTACCCATCACAACATCTGACTAGTTTTTCTATTTTTAGTAGAGATAGGGTCCTGTTCTTGCTGAGGCTGGTCTTAAACTGTTGAACTCAAGCAATCCACCCACCTCGGCCTTCACAGGTGTGAACTACCTTGCCTGGCTCTAGGCAAGCTCTTGACAGAATGAGTCTCATCTGTGGCTGAAATGAATGATCTAGCTGCTTACCTTGAGGAGAAAAGGACTTTTCTATAAAACTGAGGGAGGGTCGATGAAAATGGAAGCTGTGAGACCTAGGATTCTCCCTCTGTCTTGAATCCCTTCTTCCCCGACTGGAAGTTGGGATGGTAAATGCTCCATAATGAAGGTCTTGTTGGTGAACCAGAGGCCTGCTTACGCATCAATTATGTATCACCTGAAAGCCATCAGCATGCTCACTGGGAACAATAAATACTAACACTGCAACACATCACTGGGTGAGCCTGCTTTTCTTCCCAGCCTAAGTAGCTGCCCCACCCTGGGTGGAGCTCTCTATCCTGTGGGTCTCCCTGAGTAGATAGCTGAGCCTGGCTGGAAGGAAGAGTTCCCACACAGGTGCCAAGCATGCAATTAGTGTTGAACACTTTTTATATGAACAATGAAATGTGACTTCAAAACTATAGTTTGGTGTGGAGCATGCATGAACTGGAACTCACAGAATTGTTGTCAACTTCTAGCTAGCAAACAAAGATAAAAATTTAAGTTTGGTTTTCAAATCAGAATATCTTGGGCTAGATAAAGCATTATTTTTTGTTCAGTATGAAAGTAAGCTTTCTGCATTCCTCTGTGCATATGGGAAAACTTAAGGCCTCCATCTTATGTGTAATACATTAAAAATAAACACACACACTCCAAAAGGAAAAAATAAAAGACAGAAGACAAAATATAATAAAAAAATCTGTATGTAGACCTATATGTAGTAGTGCCATAGTGAAAGGTGAGTTAGATTTTAAATCAAGAAATCTTAATTCAGATTCTGGTTCTCGTAAAACTCAGTGTCTAAATAATGAAAATATGTGATGTGTATTATAGTCTGAGGATTGACAAACTGAAATCATTTAGTGTGGCATAAAATATTTGATGTGGTAACTCATACTTTTACTGCCTTGTTGAAAAATTTATGATTTTTTACACCCTTTATAGGATTTATTCAGCTCATTTTATGTACTTCTCTTTGTTTTATCACATTTCCAATGGTGAAAATGTTTGCCCTATGGAAAATTGAGGGAGAGGGGTAACGTCTTTACTGTCATCCAAACTGCTACCACCTGCATACACTGATGAGCTCAATAAATTTTCTTAATTCTGCAACAAAAACAACAAAGATACAGAACAGAAAAAATGGTAGGAAATAAAAGTTGATGTTACAGAGCAAGATCAAATGCCTGTCTTACTCTTTTAGGACACAGAGGGAGGCAGGTAAAAATCTGGAAACTGTATGCAGCTGAAAGTTTTCTATTACTCATGCAAGAGGGGGAAATGTGCATTACACTCAATGTATCCTTTATGTCCAGTATCAGTGGACTACAAATGTTCTGTAGAAACCACCAATAAGAAGGGCTTGTAATAATTGAATTCACGGCTTTTATTCATAGGCAGACTTGGAGAGGACCTCAGAATATATCTAGTCCAACCTTTCATTTCACAGATGAGAAAACTGTGAGGCTTTGTGAAAGGCTCTGTGAAAACTGCTCCTCCACTCCAAACTGATACTATCAGGCTTGCAAAGAGGCCCAGAGGAAAGGCCTCCCAACCAGGAAGCAGCAGGGTTAGGCTGAGACAAGGGCTCTTTCCCTAGGGGCTCCCTCGATCTCCTCCACGCAGAGTTCTTGTGCCAGGTTTCAGCTCCTGCCTGGAGCCCTGCAGCACCCCTGTGTCTCCTGTGCTGGATGCTAAGGCAAGGGATTCAGAGCCTGCCAACAGTGAGATCCCACCACCCAGCCTGCTGAATCTTCTAGCCTTCTTGGGACTTTAGCTCAAGCTCATAACCTCTTCCTTCTTCCCTCACCTCTGAGAGCTAGCTTTCCAAAACAGCCCCTGCCACAACTTTAAGTCCCCTAGAAAGGAACCTCTCTAGAGCCCCCTTTTCATTTCAAACCTGAAAGGGAAAATGGGTCCAGATGCTGAGGATACAGTAGCCAAGAAGATGTATTTCCCACCCCCTTATAAATCTTCTCATTCAGGCGTGTTTCTTCTAGAACAGAATCCTGCCAGCACAGAGGGTCACCAGACATGTGCTAGTTCATCTACACATTTATTGGGTGAAACTGGCCTTGAAGAGGGGAGGGCCCTGGCTAGGACACCAGAGAGTAGGGGGGTTGGGGTTGCAAGACACCTGTTGACGTTTGTCCCCTGCTTCTGCCACCTCTGGTTAGGGGTGGATGGCCCTGCATGTGTGTCTGTGTGTGTATGTGTGCATGTGAGCTCGTGCAGGTAGGTATGTGTGTGAATCCACACACATGTGATAGCGGAGACTAGAATTGCACTGAGGAGTTGTTCTATGTATCATAGGGCCGCAGGAAGTATAAATGAGGAGAAGACATGTCTGGCTGGTAGAGTCAAAAGGACATGGATACAGGGCAATGACATTTCTATCTTCAGCCGAACAAAAAGTAAAGACTAAAGACTCCACCTCACAACTTTGACTCCTACCTATTGTGAATCACCGTTAACCGAAGAATGATATATGTTTATTTTTGAAAATTTAGAAATTAAAAAAAGAAGAGTTAAAATACCCATAATTTCACAAGCTGCAAATAACCTTGTCGATGTTTTGGGTTATAATCTTTAACTCCTTTATGTTGGAGATTACAATTTTTGAATTTTTCCTGTGAAATTCATATGTGTTACCTAAAAAACTTCAAGGAATAAGAGTTTGAAGAAAAAAAAGTTTGATTATATTCCATTGTTGAGTAATGTGGTGTTCCATAAACGGAACACTAGGCAAAAGTTTCTACATCATACATAATGTATAAAATCATGTTTCTCATGGCAAGAGGTTGTGACATCTGCTATTCAATGTGATCTTCAACAGAACACTTCACATGCAAGGAAACATCACATTTTTCACGTTGAAAAGTGTTCTTATGACATTCAGCCACCATGTTTGCATTGCCTGTTAGACTATCACATAACTCGGGCCATCATAATGTGAGTCAATGTGATGCTTCTGAGAAGGTCCACCTCTTCTGCCAGGTTCTGGAGGATGATCATGAGTCTCCAGGTAATGGGATACCACACACTGCTGAAACTCCAGAAAATCCCTTGGCTTCTCACGTTTGATGCAATTGACAAGCATTTTAGAAGAGCAATTCAAAACAAAACAAAACAGCATTTGCATACTATATCTTACACTGATCTGTGCATACTACCACAGTTCAATGCTTGATAGTTATCAATGCTGTCTTCAGCTCCGCTATACCTCCCATGGAATGGTTATACACTTGGAACATGTTTAGCTGCTTAACTTGGATCTTCTTTTTCAGTTTCTGGGAATAAAAATTGACAAAACACAGGGGATCAATACCAGCACCAGATGAGGCAATACTGACAACATTGTTATCATCCCATGTGCAGACAATATTGCCTTTGCCATCAATTCAATAATTGAATGTGCCTCATTCTTTTTTTTTATTAAATGATAATTATGTACATTGGTGCAATCATGGGGCACAATGTGCTGACTTCATATACAATCTGAAATATTTTCATTGAACTATTTAACATAGCCTTCATGACCTTCTAATCACCATATGAAGACATTTATATTCTGCATTTAGTAATTTTCACTTGTACCTTTTTAAGATGCACCGTAAGTGTGATCCCATCAATCACCCTCCCTCCATCCATCCTCCCCCCTCCCCTATTCTCCCCTCCCTTGCCCCTTTCCCCATTTCTTGTGCTATAACTGGGTTTTAGCCTTCATATGAAAGCTATAGATTAGCTTCATAGTAGGGCTGAGTACATTGGATACTGCCTTATTCTTTTTTCTTTAGAGCCACACTGATTCTAATGGAGCTTTGTCCTTGTGATCCTTTCTCAGTGTACCTAGTACATGATGTCCCATTGATCTAAGCTTATCAAGAAGTACAATACTGGGCAGCACCTGTGGCTCAAAGGAGTCAGGCACCGGACCCATATACCGAAGATTGTGGGTTCAAACCCAACCCTGGCCAAAAACTGCAAAAAAAAAAAAAAAAAAAAAAAGAAGTGCAATACTGGGGAAAAAGTTATCTCATACAAATGGTATTGTCCAGGGCATAAGTTAATTGTCTTTTTTAAACACTGTAATACACAGCATGTTCTATTTGATAATCTAATGTTTATATGTACTAATGTCTTCACTAAACAAAAGGACAAGTGGTGCACTGATACCGCATTCCTCGTGTTTAGTATTTGGGTTTTTATCCTGATATGGCTGAAACCAGCTAACATATACCTAACATGTGGCACCACATCAAAACATATGGACAAACTGAATGGGCTTTTTTTCTAATAAATTGTTTGCACTTGTGATGGCCAAAATAAGAAAATTTGCACTCATCAAAGCTAAAATAGGTTTCATTTGTAACAAATTTCATACCTCTCTTATTGAGTGTGATTATAAGAGGCTACAACTTGGAAAACTTGTTCATTGGATCCAAATTTGCCTTGTCACCAGCATGTAAGTTAGAAGCTATAGTTGAAAGCAATCACATCTCATGGCAACACTGAGCCAATTTTGCATATGTGTTCTTTGTTCCCAGACCACATGCCTTCTAGGAACTGAGACATAACCACTCAGAAAAATAATTCTCAGTAAACGCTTAAGTTCAAAGCTGGTCAAGCCAAAATTTACACCCTTACTTGCAGTGTATAAGGAGGAGGACATGAAAATGAGTTCAATGACCTTGTCATCAAGAAAACATTCAGGAATTTCTGTAGGAGTTCAAATTTTGATGAAGGAATCATTTGTTGGTTCCATAACCATACCTACTACAGGCTATGCAGTTAGGTTGGCTTTTTCCATTTGTGAGCAAGTTTTGTCACTTTCTTTTTCTTTGATGAAAGAGGTTTTTGCACAGCAGACGTAGATGGAATTTTATCGTCAAGAGAGCCATCTTCAGGTGCATATGAGGGATCGTCTGAGTCAGACTCAGCATCATTGACATCTGGAATAAGATACCTAGGTGCATGCAACGAAGCACCTAGAAGATTATTTATTGCTCCACCTTCTTCATCACCTGAGTCCTCATCAAAAACAGGTGCTGTAGCATTTTCAGGTGGTTGTATCACTATAGCACTTGGTTCTATGCTATCATCCGTCTCTAACAGGTCAGTTAGTTCATGTAAACTTAGATACCAAGGCATTTTGAGACTTGTGAAATGATTTCAACTAAAAAAAGGGAAAAGATAGTATTAGTCCTGGTATTATGGATTTTCCTAGTGCTCCCACATTGGTACATGCAAAATATCAAACCCATAATTAACAATAATAACAATAATAATGCCCTTGGCATTTTCTTTTTATAGCACAATAACATAACTAGTAGGCAAGTAATAGAAAAAAATACTAGCATAAGGTGTAGTGCAGTAAGGTTGTATTTATCTTTCTTTAGATTGCTTTTCAAAACTTTTCCAAAATTTGCATCACTTTTAGGCAAGTTCCCAGCACACCAGTATCTGCAGCAGTGACTGACTCTGTACCACCTAGTAAGATGTCCCCTTGGGAGGTAGGGGAGACATAATGAGAAAAATCAGTTTTTGGTGATGACCTTGAACAATAAGGTATAAACAACTCCACTGCACTACTCTTCCACTAATGGAACATGAGGCATAAGAAATGACCAGGCATGTCCTATTCGATAATATAATGTTTATATGCACTAATGATTTTTTCCCCATAACTCATGTACTAATAAATACTCTTCCACTAAGGAATGTTTCTAACTGGTGTCTTGTTATTCCATTGTATGGGTGCACTCATTCACCCTATCTCTTATTGTATGACACTTCAGTAACTTATCTTATTTCCCATTACAAATAACAGTGAGAAAAATGTCTTTGGGACTCTAATTATTCCTCAATAAGATTTTTATTTTTTAATTAATTTATTTATATTTGACACAGAGTCTCACTCTATTGCCCTTGGTAGAGTGCCATGACATCACAGCTCACAGCAACCTCAAACTCTTGGGCTCAAGCGATTCTCTTGCCTCAGCCCCCTGAGTACCTGGGACTGTAGGTGCCTGCCACAACGTCAGAGAGACGGGTGTGGGGGTGGGAGAGGTGAGGCGGTGGGGGGTGGGGGTCTCACTGTTGCTCAAGTTGGTCTCAAATTCCCGAGCTCAGACAATCCACCTGCCTATGGTCTCCCAGAGTGCTAGGATTATAGGCGTGAGTCATCATGCCTGGCCCTCAGTGAGATTTTTAAAATAAGATTGATGGAACTAAGAGAATAACAATTTTAAAATTTGACAAACATTTCCAAGTCATGCTTCAGAAAACTTGGTTCTATTTACACTCCCAGCAACAGTGTAGTATATAAGCATTTGCTTCATTATCATCTCTTGCTACAACTTTCTGGAATTTTAAAGAATTGTTTTAGAAATTATTTTAATTGTTGGTGTGCAGGCACTCATTATTTTTGATTTTTATAAAAATTATAGAGCTAAGTGCACACTAGAAAATATAGAACTTAGTTCTATTTTATTAATACATTGCTTGAATTTTGGTCTGTCTTAATAAACATGGAATTATAAGTAGGTATATACATATAAAAAACTTAGCATTATTTTATATGACCATTTCTATAAAATGACATAGTGTGCATGCTTTATATTTTAAAAGTATAAAATGCCTTTAAAACAATATAATACCTTGTGGTTTGGTGAGCCAGATCTCTATTTTTGAGTATTTGAGTTGTTTTTAATTTGATTAGAATTCATAGATTGGAGAGTATGAAGGCTTTCATAGTTACATTTTAATACAGACAGTCTCCAAGTTACAGACATCTGACTTACATACAACATGCACTTACAAATGGAGGCTATTACAGTAAGTTCTAAGGTTACAAACATCTGACTTACATACAACTCACACTTACAAACAGAGGCTATTACAGGCAATAGGTAAATGTACCTGTTCCAACTTACACACAATTCAACTAAAGAGCAAACCTACAGAACCTATCTTATTCATAACCTGAGGGCTGCCTGTATCTGCTTTACATGTCACTGGGAACCAAACAACCTCTTTTATTATTTCTGATGACAATTTTTGCAAGCATTCAAATTTTTATAAGAATTAACAGTTTGTTTTTCTTAAACCCCAGAATCCCTATTTTCATAATTTACTGTGAAAATCCAAAGAGAAATGAAAAACTGAAGGAAGTATTAAAAATTCAGGCTCGGCACCCATAGCTCAGTGGTTAGGGTACCAGCCACATGCACTGGGACTGGTGGGTTCGAACCCGGCCAGGGCCTGCCAAACAACATTGACAACTGCAACAAAAAAATAGCTGGGCATTGTGGCGGGCGCCTTTAGTCCCAGCTACTTAGGAGGCTGAGGCAAGAGAATCACTTGAGCCCGAGAGTCTGAGGTTGCTGTGAACTGTGATGCCATGGTACTCTACCAAGGGCGACATAGTGAGACTCGGTCTCAAAAAAAAAAAAAAAAAATCAGTTGAACTTTGAGCAGCACAGGTTGGAACTACAAGAGTCCACTGATGTGCAGCTATTTTTCAATAGTAAATATATTTTCTCCAGGCCGGGCACGGTGACTCATGCCTGTAATCCTAACACTCTGGGAGGCCAAGGTGGGTGGATTGCTTGAGCTCACGTGTTCCAGACCAGCCTGAGCAAGAGTGAGACTCCGTTTCTAAAAAATAGCCAGGTGTTGTGGCGGGCACCTGTAGTTGCATCTACTTGGGAAGCTGAGGCTAAGAGTTGGAGATTGCTATTAGTTTTGATGCCATGACACTCTACCAAGGGTGACAAAGTGAGACTCTGACTCAAAAAAAAAAAAAAAAAAATATATATATATATATATATAATATGTTTTCTCTTTCGTATGTGTTTTTAATTTTTAATTTTTATTTTATTTTATATTTTATTTTATTTTAGACAGAGTTTTACTCTGTCACCCTGGATGGAGTGCTATGACATCATAGCTCACAGAAACCTTAAACTCTTGGGCTCGAGCAATCCTCTTGCCTCAATCTCTCAAGTAGCTGGAACTATGAACACCCATCACCAGGCCTGGCTAATTTTTCTATTTTTAGCAGAAACAGGGCCTCACTCTTGCTCAGGCAGGTCTTAAACTCCTGAGCACAAGCAATCTACCAGCCTGAGCCTCCCAGAGTGCTAAGATTACAGATGTGAGCTACCATGCCTGGCCCTTTAGGACTTTCCTTTTCTTTTTTTTTTAACCTCTTAATTTTTTATTTATTAAATCATAACTTGTGTACATGAATGCATTTATGGGGTACAATGTGCTGATTTTATATACAATTTGGAATGCTTACATCAAACTGGTTTACATAGCATTCACCGCACTTACTTAATTAGTGTGTTAAGACATTTATACTCTACTCTTAATAGATTTGACATGTACCCTTGCAATATACAACATAGGTGAGGTCCCAACGATTGCCCTCCCTCTACCAGCCTCCCCCTTCACTCCCCCTCTTCTTTGCTCCTTCATCCTGGACTATAGTTGTGTTTTATCTTTCATATGAAAGTGTGGGTGATTAAATATTGGCGTCTTTACCTCTTTTATGTTTACATGGATGGAGCTGGAACATATTCTTCTTAGTAAAGTATCTCAAGAATGGAAGAAAAAATATCCAGTGTACTCAGTACTATTATGAAACCAATATATAACCTTTAGGACTTTCTTAATAACATTTTCTTTTCTCTAGCTTACTTTATTTTATTTTAAAAATATAGTACATTATATACACATATAACATAGGAAATATGTGTTAATTGACTAGTTATGCTATCAGTAAAGTTCCTGGTCAACAGTACATTATTAGTAAATTCTAAAGGAGCCAAAAGTTGTCATAAATTTTCAGCTGCACGGGTGTCAGCATCTCTAACCCCTCCCTGTGTTGTTCAAGGGTCAACTGTGTAGTTTCATTTTTATAAACACATTTTAAACTTTTTATTATATGGCTAATATATGTTATATGTAGAAAGTTACAAATTAGAAATTAAAAAGAAGAAAAATGAAATAACTTGTAATCACGTCATGCTAAGATGATGCTGTTTATATAAACAGTATTAATAGCTTTCCAGTATTTTCCTTAGGGAAACTACACATAACACATTGTCCATACTACTTTTGTAACTCACTCTGATAGATTGTAGTATCATACTTTTAAATAGCTTTCTACTATGCGCCGGGCACAAGGAGATGCAATTATGAGCAAACCATGGTTTGGTCCTCTGGGAGCTTACAAGCTAAACTGGGGAGAACAGGAAAGAAGACAGGCTTCTTAAGTTCCGGCCCAGGGCTCTTTCTTCCGGTTTATTATCATTGCTAGGTAAAGCTTGATTCCACAGCATTTTATTTTTTTATGGTCCCAGTCATTAGGTCACGGTATCCTCCGCATTTACCTTTGGTCCGTAAACAATTGAGAGTCTTAGTCACAGTGCTTCTAGTATTTGCGAGCCCAGGCATGGTGCAGGAGGACACAGTTCTCACAGTTATAAAAGCAAATCTTTCCAGCAACAGGTGCTGCCAGGGGTGCAACAGATGGATCCTGGAAATAGAGGTCTTCCTGGTGCCTCAGTGTCCCTGCTGCAAGAGGGGAAGTTTCTCTCCCATTGTACAGAGAGCTTTCTGATCCCTAATAGCTGTCATGACCCCCGGCAGACTCCTGGGAGGTGGGCTGGGCTCTATAAAAAAAGAGAAGCTGAAACTTAGAGAAACAAAGCAACGTGACTGAGCCTCACCTACTAGAGGCGGGGCGGAGTTGGGGGAAGCACAGGCCTTTGATCCCAGCATGACACACCTACTGGTTCCTAGCCCCATTCAGCAAGCCCGAATGGGTCAAAGACACCCAGGATGCAGTCTGCACTGCACACACACGTGCTTGAAGCACGTACATGAATACCTTCACATAAAAACAGGCAGCCCCAACCAACACGCTCCCAGGCATTCCGTAAGTGCTCCCCACCGGAAGGATCTGTCTTGTCTTGTGGTCCTTGCACCACTGTGGGAACCTGATTCACACTCACATATCATTTGATGTCCAGACCACCCACAGCAAAAGCCCAGCTCCAGACAAGCCAGCATCCCTTCCACTGGGATTTTCCAGCCCGGCATCATCGATGCCCCAGGGGCACACTATCCCCAAGCAAGCAGGGTCAAGAGGCTTGTTGTGATGAATCCCAGACAACAGACACCCAGTGAGCACCTTTAAAGAGCAAGGAGCTGGGCTAGGCTGTGAGGAAACCTGAGATGATGTAATACTGGCCTGTTAGAAAGCACTCCATAAACATCCGAGGAACGTTATGATGCTGCCTATGGATGGTGCATTAGGATTCACAGGCAATCGTCCCACCGGACCTTGACAACAGCCCTGTATGAGAAATATATTCTTAGTCACACTTAAGGTGAAGATACTGAAAGTTCAGTAAGGCTCCATGACAGGGCCCAGCTTCAACAGTGAATGTCACAGATGGACCTAAACTTCAGTTCTTACGACTCTGAAACCAACGTCCTCAGTCTCTCGAACATCAACCTGAACGTGCTGCACGATTCTCCAAGGGACCCATGAGGTGAGTTGCGTGACGCTTACTGTCCTCACTCGAGGTGAGGAAACAGGCCCCAGGAGGTGAGGAGAGCTGCCGAGGTCACCAGAGGCCTCTGGCTGCAAAGTCTAGCACTCACCTCTCCTCACTCAGTCCCTGCTGTGAAACAGCTTTTCAGACAGCAGGAGATCGGGAACAGGGCAAGAACAACAAAGATTCAAGGCAGATTGTGTGTCTGAGCGGGCTTCAGACAAATTCCTCGGCATCTCTGCTGGGAAACGCCCTGGGGAGCCCCCAGCCCCTGCCCAGAGTGTGGGTGGGATGTGTGTTTTGAGGTCGCCGCAGCTTCCTCTTAGGTGTGCTGCCTGCGAGCTTCCCTCTGGTCTCGGCCAGGATGCCACTTTCTGGTGGCTGGGGGTAGAGTCCTAGTTTAGAATGCCCAGTTGTTGTTCAACAGTGTGGTTTCTTTGAATAAAACTTGATGAAAGTGAGATAAAGAGGAAGTTAGTAAAAAAAAAAAAAAAAAAAACCAGGCAGAAACACACACACACTGGTATCGCCTGTTCTCAGGAAAAGGTACAGAGCATTTGTTGTGGACCTGGCCTGGCTCCTTCCACTCGGTATAGAGTGAGTCTCACATCACACTCCTCATCTTGGAGACACCAGTGGGAAATGAAGACAAGGAGACAATGAGACCACTCGTGCAGATTCCCCAAAGCAACATAGTAGGGACTTAGGGTTAGGGAATAGGCATGAACCAAAGGACTTCAGAGGAAGCCTCTCCCATCTTAGGGACCGGATGATGGAGAGAAGGGGAGTGAAGGAGGGAAGCTCTGGGTGATTGACTAAGGCATTGAGGTGGGCCAACAGAGCTGAGGGCCACTTAAGAAAAAACAGGTTGGCGAGAACACAAGGACCTTAATGTTTTACATGCTGAAAGAACACATCTGGGTTACATTCTCATGACGGTGACAAGAGGGAAGGTGCTCAGAAACGAGGTCCTCCAGCCTCTTCCTAAGAATTCTTTAACATGGCTACAACCACTGTTGGCCACTGAAGGCCAAATCAGACAGAATTTGCAAGTAGGGGGCTCACTTAGGAGCTCATTGTGAATAAAAGGAGGATTGTGAATGGGAGCAGGGGGCCTTCCCTGATTCTCTCATTGCCAACCTTTTTCTTGGATTGTTCGTTAGATGGTCCCAATGCCACATTGCAAGTGTTGCAATGGAATGACTTGGTGATCTTGAGTTAAAAGGCCTGAACTTTGTGCTACAAATGATCAGCTGTATGACCCAGGGAAAAACACTTAACTCTCCCAAACTTTTTCCTTATCAGTAACATGGTTGTGTTGGGAAAATGCTGTGTAAATTACAACAGGCTGTGTAAATTATCTGTTTAATATGTCATACCAATAAGCAACTAATTTTGTAACTGAAATCAAACACCAATTTGAGAAGCTAAAGCTCTAAGGAGGAAGTGCTAACAGATTGGAAAAACCCAGTGAATTTTTCAGACCAAATTGTAGGAAATCCTCAGAGCTCCAGCATCCTGTAGAGATATCTTTAGGGCAAGGAAGAAGCAAGAATGGAATCAGGGGATATCCTAGCAGCCTCCCCACTCTGCCCACAATCACCAGCAGAGGTGATGTTCGCCTGGGATATAATCTCTGCACTCTGGTAGGTACTGGTTTCGCTTCTGTGGCACACATATATGCCGCCCATCCTCGGGTCTCATCTAGGGTTGAGTCTGTCACCTTTTTAGGCACCAGCTGCTGCCTTTGACAAGTAATCTCTTCAGTGTCAACTCTCAAAGTTACAAAGAGCATAAGTCATGAACTTTGATTGGATCAAAACAACTGTTTACTGAGTTCCTTAGACTTTAGGCACTGTACTAAAATGGGGATATGATGCTGAACCAAACAGGCAGGCAAGGTCGCTGCTCTCATGGAACTTTGATGTTACCAAATTTCTGCACTGGAAGAGATCCTAGAGATGGATATAATAGGAACAGAAATGCAGAATGACAAATGGAGCCCAGAATTTGGAGTGATGATTCAGAGTCCATCCCTTACAACCTACATGATCTTGGACAAGTTTATGTCACTGCAAAATGGGAATGATGATAAAAAAATAATAGCCACCTTCTTCACAATATACTGAGAAGAAAAAAATGAGGCTGTGCATTATGATTGGCAAAGCATGGGACAAGTACAAGTTATAGTCAGCGAGATTTAAAAAAAAAAAAATAAGAAAAAGAGGCCGGGAGCGGAGGCTCACCCCTAGCACTCTGGGAGGCTGAGGCAGGTGGATTGCCTGAGCTCACAGTTTCCAGGGCAAGACACCCTCTCTAAAAATAGCCAGGTGTGGTGGGCTTCTGTAATCCCAGCTCCCTGGGAAGCTGAGGAAAGAGAATCTCTTGAGCTCAAGAATTTGAGGTTGCTGTGAGCTTTGACGCCACAGCACTCTACCAAGGAGTAGACTTGAGTGAAACTCAAAAGTTTCACAAAGTGAAACTCTATCTCAAAAAAATTAATTAATTAATTAATTAAATAATAAAAATAAAAATAAGAAAAGGAAGGAAAAAATATATACTTGTGCCTATTTGCATGTCTTGAAAAAAATGCTACCGTGCCTATAAAATTCTTTGCTCATTTTTTACCTGCTTTTGTTTCTATTTACACTGGTATCCAATTACCAGAAAGTGCATAATATTAATTTGCCAACATTAACAGGCCAACATTTCTTTGGGTAAAGATGAACTATATTTTCGATTGGTGTATATATTTAGAAACAACCCACAAAAAAATAAAAGCACATATGCACTGGATGTTACTATTCTTATTTTTATGAATAGTACCCGAGTAGGTTTCATCAGCTTTCTTACAGAGCTTCTGCCAGGCAGGCTCTGGTTGAGTGGAGAATTCTGATGTGAAAGCCTGGAATGATCAAAGAGTGAGAGGTGTGTGGAGATAATTAGAGGTTATAGAATGAACAATACATTTGCATTCACTCAAAACCTGAAGTTAGGTGGTAGTAAACTTGTATAGCTAAGGAAGAGCAGTTGTCTCATACAAAACACACACACACATGAAAACATGCATAATAACTTCCTTCCATGTATCTGAACAAATGAAATACATACCTTTCCATGAATGAGTACCCTCCCGAGAATATCATAAGTGAGAATGTGGACTTCAGTAATTTCAGAGTTATTACTAAAGTTTATTTTTCAATTTGGTACTGACATCTTTGGTCTTGCAGATGAGAAAATAAGATCAATAATTATGCTGTTAAAATAAATGAGCAGGTGGCATTTTCTGAGCACCTCTGCGTGCCAGGCACTGTGCAACCCGTATCTCCTGACCTCACTGACTTTCACCACGGTACTCTCTCCATTAGCTCTTTGGACACATGAATCTATGTTCAGCACATTTTTCTGGATTCCTTCTGCACCCTGACAAGAACACTTGCACTGTCCCACTCCTGTCTTCACCTGGTTGACTCTTGCCCTTCAGGATTCGGCCTGGCCCCAAGTCCCCTGAGGCTGTCCTGCTCCGTGTTTCCCCAGGAGCCCGAGTATGTGTCCATTCTCCTCATTGGAAGGCAGAAGGGAGGGATCATGTTGCTATTTCCCTGTTATGAGCCCAACCCATAGGGCAGCTCCTAGTACACAGAATTCCTCCCACATATTGGTTGAGTGAACAAATGAATGAGTCATTGAATAAGCTAAGTATCGTTAGTTCCCACTTTTCAGGTTGTGAAATGAGGCTCGGAGGAAGCAGAGAGGGGGCCACGCTGCCAATGATGCTAGGATCTGGGAGGTCGGGGAGGTGCGAGACTCTGACTCGCTCGCCCAGGATCTGTCAACCAGAGTGGGGGAGCCCTGGAGCCCCGATGCTGCCTTTCTCTGGTCCCACGGTGTAGATCTGCAGTGAGAAAACATCACTGAGAAACAGAGACCTTAACACACCTGTGGTACAGGGATCAGAAATCAACCATGAGCCCAGAAGCACCCAGAACGTCTGCTAAGGACAGAGCATTGAGTCAGGTGGAACCCAGCGCGGCTTTTCTGAATGACAGTCTTCTGCGTGACTCACCTCTGCTGCGAGCTCTGGTGAGTTTGGAGATGGGGACCAGCCACATCCTGGCCCTCTGCCTGCTTACAGCCTGTGGAGGGGTGTTGAGATGACACCCAAATTGGTGAGATAGCACTGCACATCGGAGAAGGCAGATGAGTGGAAGAGAGAGGCCCCTGGCCTGGGACTCAAAGAACTTCCTCCAGCTTTCCCGCCCCGTGACCTTGAGAGAGCCTCTTGGTTCCTCCTGAGAGTTTTAGGTTCCCTACATGTGACTGTTGGCAAATGGGCTAGGTCAGGGCAGTCAGCAGGCCGGATCCGCCCCTCAGAATGGAGTTTCTCCTGCCCATATGTTATGGGTTGAACTGTGTTCCCACAAAACTCATTTGTTGGAGTTCTAACCCCCTTTCCCTCAGAACATAACCGTATTTGAAGAGAGGGTCTCTACAGAGAGCTGGTCAAGTTAAAATGAGGTCATCAGGGTGGGACCTAATCCAATATGATCAACGGCCTTAGAAAAAGGGGGAACTTTGGGCACGGAAACATACGTGCATAGAGACAGAAGATAGAGGACCCTGAAGACCCCGCACACAAGCTGGGGAGAGAGGCCTAGAGCAGATCCTTCCCTCACAGCCCCCAGAAGGAACCAACTCTGTGAACACCTTGATTTCGTTTGTTTGTTTTCAGACAGAGTCTCACTCTGTTGCCCTGGGTAGAGTGCTGTGGTATCATCAAAGCTCACAGCAACCTCAAACTATTGGACGTGAGTAATCCTCCTGCCTCAGCCTCCCAAGTAGCTGGAACTACAGGAGCCTACCACAACGCTAGTTGTTTTTTCTTTTTAGTATAGAGTGGGTCTTGCTCTTTCTCGGGCTGGTCTCAAACTCCTGAGTTCAAGGGATCTTGCTGCCTCGGTTTCCCACAGTGTTAGGATTATAGGCACAACACCTGGCTAACAACTTGATTTTGGACTTCTGACAATAATTCTGTTGTTAAAGCCACCCCATCTGTGGTACCTTATCATGGCAGCCCTAAAAAACTTCATTCCTCACCATTCTCTCTTTTCTTCCACTCAGCTGCTTGGCCCACTTACTGTATTAGCTGGTTTTTCAGGTATTAAAGTCCACCATCCTTGGATAACACCATCCCAAAGGTCTCCTTAAAGTGCGTCCTCAAGACTCTTCCCTGGAGCCCAGGCATGACAGCTCATGCTTGTAATCCTAGCGCTTTGAGAGGCTGAGGCAGGTGGATTACTTGAGCTCAGGAGTTGGAGACCAGCCTGAGCAAGAGCAAGACCCTGTGTCTACTAAAAATAGAAAACTAGCCAGGCTTTTTGAGAGCAACAGTAGTCCTAGTTACTTGGGAGGCTGAGGCAAGAGAATCCTTTGAACCCAGGAGTTTGAGGCTGCTATGAGCTATAATGACTTTAAAGCCCTCTACCCAGGGTGACAGAAAAAAAAAAAAAAAGATTCTTTCCTGACATTCTGTTCCTAAAGACTAAGAAACAAGGATCACATTCCATAAGAAAGTTTAGTTCTAGTGTTCTAGTCTTGGTGTACTGTAGTGAATATCCTCAAGCCAGTTTTGTACAGGGTGTGTGGGAGTGGTGGTGGGTTTTTTGTCGTTTGTTTGTTTGTTTTGGAGATAGAGTCTCTGTTGCCCCAGGCTAAAGTGCTGTGGCCTTAGCCTAACTGGAAACAACCTCAAACTGCTGGGCTCCAGCAATCCTCCTGCCTCAGCCTCCTACAGGCGCCTACCACAACACCTGGCTAGTTTTTCTGTTTTTAGTAAAGATAGGGTCTTGTTCTTTCTCAGGCTGGTTTCAACTCTTGAGCTCAAGGAATCCTTCTGCTTTGGCTTCCCAGAGTGCAAGGATCACAGGTAACAGCCACTATATCTGCCTGCTGGGAAATGTTTACTCAGCAGTTCCTGAGAGGGTGGAGATGGGACGCCTTGATGGTAGTATTTGCTAATTTCCCACCATGGCCAATTTCAAGTTGTCAATGTGACCTCGCTGACAGCAGCAATGAAAAGACAGGCATACCACTGGCTCTGGCTAGCTGGCAAGAGTGATTCCAGCAGACCATTGTCACCAACATTCCCAGTGCTCTAGCAGGGGTGTCCAACCATTTTATTTTCCCGTGCCCCTTACTGGAAGAATAAAAGTTGCCTTGGGCCACACATTAAATACACAAACACTAACAAAAGCTAATTAGAAAAAAAAGAAAAAAGTTCTGTGCATACTTTTTGTGCTATCTAACATCATAGAAGCAAGAAAAAGAAAGTTCTAATAAAATCAGCATGTTGCCCACGGGCCAGCAGTCAAAGCCCTAAGATCTTTGCACCTGATGGCTTCATGCTCAAGCTTAGGTGTTTTAAAGAGCTCGCGCATGAGGCCGTCAAGAAACCCGGATTCTGGCTCAGCATCTGTAGCTCAAGCGGCTAAGGCACTAGCCACATACACCTGAGCTGGCGGGTTCGCATCCGGCCCAGGCCCGCCAAACAACAATAACAATTATAACCAAAAAAAAAAAAAAAAAATAGCCGGCGTTGTGGCAGGGACCTATAGTCCCAGCTACTTGGGAGGTCGAGGCAAGAGAATAGCTTAAGCCCAGGAGTTGGAGGTTGTTGTGATGCCACAGCACTCTACTGAGGGTGACAGATTAAAACTGTGTCTCAAAAAAAAGAAAAAAGAAAAGAAACCAGGATTCTGATCCAGCCCCTTCTTTTGACTCACTGAGTGAGTTGGACTAAGGTCCCTAGGTTTCAAGGATCATCATTTCCAAAATGAAAAGATCTGAACATAGTACAAGCTTACAAGGTCGGCAGCTTAGCGTCCACCATACTGAGTATGTGTCGGGGCAAGTAAACTAAGACTTCTACCACCTTTTCGACCAAATGTACTTTGCCGGTGTGCGCTTGATATATTGCAGATCTAGGTCATGTTCATTTGCTGAGGGAAAGAAGGAATAGCTTCTGCCACTTGTTAAACAAAGGAGTCATTTCTGATGTCTCTTTAGTGGAAGCGTTTTGTTTTCTTCCATCATTCTAGAAGAGAACTCTCACCTCCACCCATAGACTTTATTTTATTTTATTTTTTTGAAAGAGTCTCACCTTTGTCACCCTGGTAGAGTGCCATGGTGTCATAGCTCACAGCAACCTCAAGCTCTTGGGCTCAAGCTATTCTCTTGCTTCAGCTTCAATACAGGTGCCCACCACAATGTCTGGCTAATTTTAGAGGTGGGGTCTTATTCTTGCTCAGTCTGGTATCGAAATCTTGAGCTCAAGCAATCCACCCACCCACCTTGGATTCCTAGAGTTTTAGGATTATAGCAAGAGCCACCTTTCCTGGCTCACCCATAGACTTTAAGAAGGAAGCATAGAAGAAAGTGGTCAAGGGATAAGGAGCCATCAGAGTGGCCAATCTCTAAGAATAAGGCACAGGAGGAGGACAAGCCCAAACCACCGGATGAGCCAGGATGCTGCACATTTCCTGAGCATGTTTCTTCCAGAAGACTCCTCCAGCAATTGATGCGAAGAGAGGAGTATTTTTACCCGGCCCTAGATAGCATCCAGGTCTGGGGTGGGAGGTAGCAGCAGTTTAACAGCCCACGGTAACACTGCACGGTAATTAGGGCAGGAAGAGAAGAAGGCTGTATCGCACTAACCTGCCGAGGTGGAATTGAGGTCAAGAGATTGCATCTCCCCATGTTGAATTCAGCTTCCTGCCCCGAAGTGGATGTCCTCTACCACTACTGGGGGATTTGGGAGATTGGAGGAGATGATTTTCTAAAGAAGAGAGTCCTTGATAAAGCTGTGGCCCAGCACAGGGACTTGTGGGCAAGGGCGGAGCTTTAGAGAATGGCAGCGCAGAGAATACCCCCATGGGTCTTGAGAACTGTTCTTCTTGTGGCATGTGGAAGCTGGGTTGAAGAGGAACCACTGAATTAGGAAGACCAAGTATCAGGTAATAGGTGGTTGTCTAGATGGCAGATTATATGCCCATCAGTCATGCACAGTGACATGGATGCAGCTTCTTCCCAGGAACCAGGCAGTTCACTGGGCAATATACAGTGTCTTGCTCAGACCTCCCTTGATTGATATTTCTGGCCTCTCCATTGTCCCTGTGGGTTGCCCTCTGGGCTTGGCAGTTCCTCTGATTGAGAAAAAGACATGCTTTTCTTTTTCTTTTCTTTTGCAGTTTTGGCTGGGGCCAGGCTTGAACCCACCACCTCCAGTATATGCGGCCGGCGCCCTACTCCTTGAGCCACAGGCACCACCCAAGGACAGCCTTTTCTTACATGCTGTAGTTATACTAGGGCATGAAGTAAGACTGAGCAGCATCATCCCAGGGGCTTCGGGCCATAGAAGGGTCGTCACCACTTCCAAGTGGACATAGTGTAATATTCCTATGGAGCAGCAAGAACCTCAAGAAAATCTGGATATGAAGATAAAAGTAACACAATGTCTCTCTCTCTTCCTCTCTCTTCCCACCCCCCACACTTGGGCAGAGGGGTTTGAGGGCATGATGATGCAATTTTAGTCAAAGCATTTTCGGGCTAGAAAGGGCCCTGGAGATGGAATTTAGGTCAAGTAAATTATGTTGTCCCTACTTTTAAAACATTCAAACCAGTCCCTTTCGGCCACCTGCAGCTTTTCCTCTGATCCAAGCTACCGGCATCTCTCCCTGGAATATTGCAATCACCTACCTGGTCTCCCTGCTTTCTCCTGTGCCCTTAGTATATTCTCAGCACAGCAGTAGAAATAATCCTCCTAAAATATGCGTTGGATTGGGTCACTCTTCTCCTCAAATCCCTGCCATGGGCTCCATTTTTCTTGGAATGAAAACCGAAGTCCTCCCAGTAGCCTACCAGGCCCTACAGGACACAATCCAAATTGCCTCTCCCTGGTCACGCTGCTCCAGCCACGCTGGCGTCCTCATTGTTCCTGGAACTGGCTCTCGTTTGGGGCCTTTGCTCTCCCTAATGCTCTTCCCATGGACATCTGTTTGGTTCCTACCTCCTGTCCTTCAAACCCGCTCAGATCGTGCCTCATTCCTGAGGCCCGCCTCAACCACTGTACTTGCAGATCAGCCTGTGCAACCCACCTCCACCACCCAACAGCCAGGGCCTCTGCCCCACCCCCCACGCTGCTCCACTTTCTCTCCCTAAAGGACTTAGCACCTGCTAGCACGGCAGACCCTTTTCATATTTACTGTGGATTAATATCTGTCCCTCCTGCGAGGATGTGAGCTCTGCAAGGGCAGAGACGGACCTCTCCTGGTGGCTGCAGGATGTCCGCCTCCCCATGAGCCTGGCTGAATGGAT
Organism: Perodicticus potto; assembly: GCA_963574655.1. NCBI lineage: Eukaryota > Metazoa > Chordata > Mammalia > Primates > Lorisidae > Perodicticus > Perodicticus potto. The sequence continues at coordinate 113,419 of CAUYRH010076921.1, forward strand.
GAGAGTGTAATTAAAGAGGAGATGACTTTTTTTTTTTAAGTTTATGTCGAAGTAGTTTTAAACTTACCGAACAGTTGCAAAAGTGGTACAAAGAATTCAAATATACACCTGTGGAGACATTTTACCATCACTTTTCCTCTGGAGTGTTTAATGATAATATTACTGTGAGTATTAATAATGATAATAGTGATGCTATGCGTAAAACTCTCTAGGTTTGCAAAAAGTGTGTGCATGTGTGTGTGCGTGCGCACGTTAGCCCACTCATAACTTTCTCCATCTCCAAAATAGGGAAGCCAAAGATAATTGTACCCATGAGCAGATGAGAAGAGCGAGGTTCATCCAGGTTGGGTGACATCCCACCAGAAGTCACACAGTTGGAAAGAGTGAGAGCAGAGCTGGGAGTGGCGCCAAGGCTTCCTGACTCACGGTTGGGCACTGCTGCTTCTGCACCGTTCTGCCAGCTCTGCAACCAAACTCTATCTCCTTTGCTCTTAACCCAGCTGGTGACTGGGTCAGGAGTGGTTCTCTGACAAAGTAAAGACATCAGCTGCGCCGTGCAGGCTGGGATGCCCCTGGGACAGCTGGGAGCCACCCCACCCAGGCCATGAGTCACCTGCACTTTTGTCCTCTCTGCTGCACATGTTCCCTTCACTCAGTCCCTCTGTGCCCTGTGCCCACAGTGCTATTGGGAGGTGGTACTGCCAGCCCGACAGGGGGGCAGTATGGGCAGGATCCTCAGGCGCCCTCCAGCCTGTAATTGGGATGCCATCTGGCACCCTCCACAGCTGTAGGGCCTCCAGCCTGACCCCAGAAGCAGGACAACGGGAGCTCGGTGGGGTGTGGAGAAGCCTTCCCGCCTCTGATCCAGACACCATTGCTTCCTGGATAGAACCAGTTACTGATCCTCTCCAGGAAGCTTCCTCAGCTGTGAAATAGGAGGAATAAGTTCTGAGATTGATCAGGATTCCTTGGGTTTTCCCAGGCCATGATTCCTATTTATTTAAAGGAGTCACAGGCCCCGATCCCCAAACAAAAATACTGCTAAGCCCGGGAAAGCATCAGTAGACATGAAGGAGGAGTAAGAAATGCCCGAGACCAAGGCATCTGATGTGGAAGCTACTACGAGGATAAAGAGTTAATATGGGTTAAGAATACAGGGTCAATGGTCAAAAACTCTCTAACATAACAGTAACAATGGTGGGAAGAGCCTGGGCTCTGAGTCTATTCACACCTGCCACCCTGCCTGGAACCAGGCCTTGGTTTCCCGCTCCTGGAATTCTGCAGTAGCCTCCGTGTTGTCCCCTCATCGCCCGCGCCCCTCCCCAACCCAATCTGCCTGCTGCTGTCAGAGGAATTTTCCTAAAACACAGCTGTGCCATGTGTCCTTTCCCTCCTCAGAATCCTCCGGTAGCTACCCGCAACCTCCTCGGTTAGGTCTGCATGACTCATCCTGGCATGCCCCAACCTATCTGTCCTACTGTGTCCCAGCTACTCCCCCACCCTTGCCCAGCGCTTCAGGAAACCCGCCGCTCACTGCCCTCCAGACAGATGCCAGTGGAGAGCAGTAAGAGGGGACAGCAGCAGTAGGTGACACTGCTGAGAGATCAGATTCTGGGCTCAGAAAACCTGAGTCTGAGTAGCCGTGTGGCCCTGGGCAAGTGCATGACTTCTCTGAGCTTCAGTTTCCTCATGTGTAAGCAAGGATTTATCTAAGGATGGCCGTGAGGATTTAAAATGTGTGTAAACACACATACACACTGGCACTCAGAATTCTCAGCAATGGCTCTCATTAGGCAACCATTCCTTTCTGCACTGACCATGTCCCCCTCAGCCCTTGGCCATGCCTCTCCTCTGGTCACACCTCCTGACAGCTTGATGTAGACCTCCCCAATCTCTCCTCACACACCTTCCAGGCTTCTCCCCTCTTTGCCCTTCACAAGGTAGTAACTTGATTAGGGTTATTTTTCCTACCCAGCTGTGAAGTCCTTGAAGGCAGGGAAGCGTCTGTCTGTCTGTGGCAGACCTCTGTATCTTCCTCAGGATCTAGGACAGCTCCCAGCTTCTAATGGTCTCAGTGAGGAAGTGTTGTGCGAAAGAATAAAGGAATAAAATGGTAGAAGGCTCATAAGAGAAGTTTTGGGGGAAATCTGAGGGTAGGATGCCACTTCCCAAAATGGGGAACACAGGCTGGCTGAGCACGTGGGCTCTGGGTTGGGCAGTCTCCCTTTCAGCACAGAGTGAAGCCACAGAGCCCAGCTTGGAGTGGCTTTCTCTGTCCAGGGCCCTGCCGTGCAGAAGCAGGTGCAGGGTGTGATGGACAAACCCCAGAAAAAGTGGGACGACGGGAGTCATAAAGTGGGGCTCTATTCCCTTTCACCTCTGACTTGCTGAGACACCGTGGAGGGGTCACTTGTCCTGGCCTCTGAAAAAGAAAATTTGGGCTAGATCAGAGGTTCCTAGAGTTAGTCTCCACAAACAATAGCATGGGAGTCCCCCGAAAGTTCATGACAAATACAGAATATCAGCCCCACCCAACATACTGAATCAGCAGCTCTGGGGAGAGGTCCAGCCATCTGTGCTTTATCCAGCCCTCCAGAAGATCCCAAGGCCTGCTGACGTTTCAGAACCATGGAGTTGGATCCACGAGGACTTTCAAGGTGGTTTCCTTGTTTGCTCAGAATTGAACTGGGCTCTGTCTTATTCCAGTGAAATTTTAGGCAGATGACCAATATGTAAAGTAGGTTAAAGGAGAGGCCCTTGAGGTTGGTGGCGGGGCCGGGCCCACTCTGTGGTGGTACGACTCTACCACATCATACACACTCTGCTCAGTACAACCCCTCGGGAGGAAAGGCCCCACGGTGGCCAGCGAGCTGAGAATTCGGGCTTGTCGGTCCCAGAGCTACCAGTGGGCTGAGCCTCTAAGAAGGCACCCTTGTGTTGGCATCCTGTTCAGCATCCTCAGCAGACGCAGCTGGGCGTCTGAGGGGCCAGGCGCTGAGGTCCGGGGAGGCCCTGGGTGAGGAGGGCACTGGGCTCAGCAGTGCCCGCAGCCTGGGCCTCCTCAGCCCGGAGAGGCAGTGCTGAGCCACACTGTGGATGTGAGGCGGGAGCCGCCCTGTGTTTTGGGGAGGCGGCAGTCACACTTCATTTTCACTCTGGCTGCTTTTGGAGACAATATGGCACCACTCAGATTTTTATATCCTCTTTTTCATGAAGCTCAGCAGATCGTGTGAAACAGTCAAGAGGCCTGCGGAAATGTTCATCTGGACCCACAAACTCACTCTCTCTGCCTCTCCCACTCCTGCCAGTGTGGACCTATGAGTCACTTGAGTTTCTTTTTCATTTTATTTTCTGAAGTGAAGATGAGGATGGGGAGGAGCCCGAGGGGTGGGGCATGGGCGTTGGAGCTGCTGGGCAGAGAGCTTCCCAGGAGAGGTCACTCTGCTCTGGGGAGGCAGAGGGAGGCTGACTGGAGGACTGCCATCCAGGAGAGATGACGGCCGTCCAGGAGAGATGACCTCTGTCCAGAGAAACAATAGCTGTACAGGAGCGATGAGGCTGGGGGATTCTTCAAGGGCGAGGAACCAGAAAGAGGTAGATGTCGCCTCCCTGGCTGAGAGACCATCTGAGGATGTGCCTTGCCCAGTAGCAGAGCTCATCCCAACACCAGGGAACAGGAAGCTGGATGGGGTGGGGTGAAAAGAGGCAGGTGCGGGGTACTGTGAGATGTGAAAGTGGCCATCTTCCTAATTCTACCCCAGGATCTATGAGCCTCAGACAGCTGGGCAGAAAGAGATCTCCATGGTCTGGGGCACACCCCAGTTATGTCCAGTGTCATTCTCAGAAGCAGTGGCTATACCACGCCTGCCAGTAGCAATGATGCTGCCTCAACACCAAGACCCCTTTCCTTGGGCCAGGTACTGTGGAACAGGAGCCACACCCTGTCACATCTCTGTGCATTGGCTTTCACATCTGCAAACAGGGAATAGTATCAGCTTACTTCTCTTGCCTAGAAAAAGCAGATAGGCAGGGGTGATCATATGAGCAACTCCCATGAGTCTAACAGTACCAGTTACAAGTGCTTCACGTTCACTACCTCATCTGATCCCCCGTGGGACTCAGAGAGGTGAAATGTTCTCCCAGGGTCACACAGCACGTCAGTGGTGGCCTAGGTTTCCTGAATCTTGGTTGCTATCCCCAAGATTCTGCTAACCTTTCATCGGTGAGATGCAAAGTCATTTCAAGAGAAAAATCACTCCTAATTGTGTCATTTTTATTTGTTCTTGCTTCAAACGTTTGCAAACTCAACACCCCATATTACATTTTCTCCTCTTTTGGAACTCAGTTCTTTTTCTCCACTAAAAACTGGCTCCGTGTTTCCATGGGACAAGCTGGCAGAAGGCCGGGCTGTGACTTTTGCCCTATTTATCCCTCCCAGACCAGACAGAATTCCTTAGGATTCCACGGGGCTCATTCCATTTGCTGGGTCTCAGTTGGAGTCCGCGGGAAACATTGCTTTCCTGTGGATTCCAGACTCTGTGACCTCTGAGACTGTTTAAACACACAGATCCTGTGACTTTATCATCTGCAAAAGCAACTCTAAGGCATTCCCAGGGATGAAGGGCTTCCCAGGGGAGTGGGCTCATTTCACATGGGTCGAGATGAGTGAGTTAAGATGCAGTGGAGAAGGGCGTGGTCTCCGGCAGTAGGCAGCCCTGGAGCTGGGGCCTCCTCCCACCTGCTCACATACGGGCAGTCCCCTCACCTGTCTCTGAATTCCCTTTCCACCACACTTCTGAAATAGAGGTGGAAACAGCTGTCTATAAAATACTTTGTGACCAGGCAGCAGGCATTGTACTGTGGCCAAGTATTAGGGAACAGATGAGCTCTGTCTAACCCATCTCCCAAGGCATTCAAGTGTGGAATATTTGAAGAAGCACAAAATGCCATTGCTGGACGACTGCTGTAGCAGTTATCAAGCCAAATTACCTATTCGCTTAATACATGCCCTGTACCCCACTCTCAAGGAGGATGGTCCCGCTTAAATCTTTCCAGAGACAGGAAGCTCACTACTCCAGAAGGCAGCCCCTTTCTCTATTGTACGTCTCTTTCGGGAAGCTCAGCTCTATAATGAATGGGAAACTGTTTGCCTTTCAGATTTGCCACTCTTCTGTAGCTCTGTCCTGTTTGGGCTCCCCAAAGTTAATTTCCCTTCCGTCCACATGCCCACCATTTTTATAGGATGGTACTTGAGAGTGATATTAATGGCCTTTTTTTCAAGGGAGCCCAGGGTTATCCTCTGGTCAGGTGTGGATGCCACGTCCAGGGAAGATGAGAAAAGGTGGCACTGAGGCATTAAGTTTGCCTTTGTCTCTTCCAGCCCTCAAGACCTAGAAATGAGTTCCTCTCTGTCCACCCTCCTGCCCCTGACCCCCTCAGGTACCTTCCAGCCAGCTTGGAAGGTACTCTGCAGCTTATCAACAGACTGCCGTTTATTATACCTCTGCATAAGAATACAAACGTTAATAAATTTCTTTTTAAAGATGTAAGGATTAACTGACTGAACAGAGGATGGAATGCTTCTACCATAGCTTTAGCCTTGAGTGGACAAGGAAGAGGCCGGCTCTGTTGTGCACACCTGTGGCCCTTGGAAGGGATATTTATCACAGATGGACAGGGGTTCTGTTTAGTCATCTAGGGATTAAAGGCTTTCTAGTCCCTCCCCTGCCATGAAGAACATTTGAGCCTGCAGATTTATACTGAACAGCATTTCAAAAATCCCAAAAAGGGGGATATTCACTCTGTGCCCATAGTAAGAAATTTCTGACACCACAAATGCCTGACATCCTAGGGCACAATTTATGTTGGAGGAACAGCTTAGGGGAAAATCAAAGGATGTGAGTCCAAGAGCCTGGGTTTGGGTATGGGTCCTGTCACTTCCTGGCTATGTAATTATTGGCCTGGTCACTTCGCCAATATCAATCTCAGTTTCTGAATCGGCAAGATGGAGGAACTGTAGTGCGTGTGTCTGCTGTTTTCAGTATCACATGAGCTAAAGTTTCTGCTATAAACTGCTTTAGTTATTCTTTTTTATTATTCATTTATCTACATTAATGGCCTGCCCCCAAATCCTTCTCTAGGCACGTGAGGGATCAAGTGCTAGTTTGTAAGCAAATAGAGTGACTGCTTTTTACTTGACTCAGTTTTTTTGGAATGTCAGATTACAGAGATACAAGTTCGAGCCTTTACCAACCAGTCGTTATACATTAAAGAGTAAGATAACTCTTAAGTGCTTTTGTAAGGGTTAGGAAATGAAACTCTTGATTCCATTTATTTTATTTTTGTTTTGTTTTGGAAACAGAGTCTCACTTTGTCACCCTCGGTAGAGTGCTATGGCATCACATCTCACAGCAATCTCAAACTCTTGGGCTCAAGAGTCCAAGCCTCCCAAGTAGCTTGTCTAAGCCTCCCAAGTAGCTAGGACTACAGGTGCCTGCCCCAACACCCAGCTATTTTTAGAGAGAGGGTCTCTCTCTGGCTCAGGCTGGTCTTGAACTCATGAGCTCAGGCAATCCACCCACCTCGGCCTTCCAGAATGCTAAGATTACAGGAGTGAGCCACTGATCCCAGCCCTTGTCTTCCATTTAGGTTTGAAATTCTTTCTAATTTATTACAGACCCAAGTGGTATACTTTCCAGGCCACCAGGAAAATTCCAAATTACATTCTAAAGAAATCAAACCCAACCTAAGTTTTTTTCCCCCATAACTCCATTAATTCTTCCATTCATTCATCATTCAATGACCATGTTCATTTTTTAATTTTTTATTTTTTTGAGCCAGAGTTTCATTCTCTCTTTGCTCATGCTGGTCTAGAACTCCTGAGCTCAAGCAATCCATCCTCCTCAGCCTCCCAGAGAGATGACCATCTTTATTAAGTCACTCCTATCTGCTGTGAAGGATCCAGTGTGGTTTCTTTTCTGAAGAGCTCACAATATATTTGGGGATCTGAGGGGTACGCACAGATAGCAGCAACGTATGGCAGAGTGAACTAATTCCTATCTGGAAATACAAACAAGCTGATGTGGGAACTCAAGAGGGAAGCAACCAATTCCATCATGTCATCAGTTGGGAGAGGGGAGGATTTAGTGAAGGCTTTCTCTAGTCAAAGAGGTAAAATTAAATCAAAGCACATGCACAGCAATAGTGTGGGAATTTGCAGTCCTCGTGGTTTGGTTTCTGGCTTCCTCGTTTCCTAGCTGTGTGGCTTTGGACTTTCTCCAGTCCTCAACTTTCTCATAAAGGATTGTTGACAGTGCCCAGCATGCAGAAAGAGGTCAAAAACTGTTAGTTGGTATTGTTTTTATTTCACATAAGAGGTGGCAGCAGAGGTGAGCTACAATGGACGGTCACATTTCAAGAGACAGCAATGGAAAGCAAATCCATTCCAAGCAGAAGGCATAGAGAGCAAAGAGTCGCAGGGGAAGAAAGTTTCTGGAGAAAGATGACCAGCCCCATGTACAGTGCGTGGGTGAGCGCAGGAATGGGGCGGGGTTGAAGTCTGGCTAAAGAAGTAGGTCACTGATATCAGAAGGCTAAGAACTCTCATCTTAGTAGATCAGGGGTATCAAAAGTGAGGACATGATCCCAGGAGGGTTGTTGCAATCATACTGATCATACTGGATTTTTATTTATATGGGGTGGCCATAAATTGGTGTGCAACTTAAAATAGACAAATATTTTAAAATGCACATGAACTTTATGGTTGCCTGTATTTACTTTTATCTAAAAAAAGAAAAAGCTAAAAATTACTATTACTTCATATATGGGTTGACCCTGGGATATTTTGGGGGTTTTTTTCTTTTTTTTTTTTTCCGAGACAGAGCCTCAAGCTGTCACCCTGGATAGAGTGCCGTGCCATCATAGCTCACAGCAACCTCCAATTCCTGGGCTCAAGCGAGTCTCCTGCCTCCGCCTCCCAAGTAGCTGGGATCTCAGGCGCCCACCACAACGCCTGGCCATTTTTCGGTTGCAGCCATCATTGTTGCTTGGCAGGCCCAGGCTGGATCCGAACCCGCCAGCTTAGGTGTACGTGGCTGGCGCCTTAGCCCGTTGAGCCACAAGCACCGAGCCGACCCTGGGATATTTGTTTGATCCCTGTGTCAAATGATTTCTTGTGACATCTCTGACTGAAGTTACTCTGAGGGAGGGATGGGAATTCCATGTCCTAGAGGGTCTACGAGGTGACTACACTGCCCTTGTCACTTAGCTAGTCTCATGGATTTATGGATTCTTTTTCTTGATTTAACTACATAAATACTCACAAAGTGAACCAGTGGCTTGGTGCCCATAGCTCGGTGGTTAGGGCACCAGCCACATACACCAGGTTTGAACCCAGCCCGAGTCTGCTAAACAACGACAACTATAACAAAAAAATAGCTGGACGTTGTGGCAGGTGCCTGTAGTCACAGCTACTTGGGAGGCTGAAGCAAGAAAATTGCTTAAGCCCAAGAGTCTGAGGTTGCTGTGAGCTGTGACGCCACTGCATTCTACCGAGGACAACATAATGAGACTCTGTTCTCTAAATAAATAAATAAATATGAATAAAAAACAAGTATTGCACAAGGAATACAGGAAGGTAGAGTCTGGAAGGGAGTCATTAAATAGCTTGGCTCTTCCTCCTCCCAAAATGTTGTTCTCCCTTCCCTACTAAGGTAAACCACCAACCTCCTCCAACCACCAGCAAGAGCTATGTGGGACACGTTCTATGAGCCTGGCCTTCTCTGGCTTCCTGCACAGGAAGAAGACTGCCTAAAAAAATTCTTTAGCTAATTTCCTTTCCTCCAGATTTCTTGCTGTGTTGGAAGCCAGTTCTAAGGATCCTCAGCTTGACTTACTATTTGAGATGACTGGGTTTGTCTCGTGACATGGAAATTCCAGGCTCACCTGCTTGAAGAGGGCAGAATTGCAGAACGGCCAGAGGCAATGGGCTCTGGAGTCCATCTATGTCCAATTCCCAGCTCCATCAGGACTTACCGTTCTCACCATAGGCTACATACTTTCTTTATGCCACAGTTTCCTCATCTGTAAAGTTGGGATAATCATCCTGCCTGTGGGGTGGTGGCAAGGAGTAAATGAAATAATAAGTGTAAAAGACAGAGTATAATTCCTGGCGTGGAATAAATTCCCAAGGAATGTGAATTCATCTCATTACAAAGGAATGAATTGAGGCGTGGTCTGAAGGGCCTGGGGCAGAAGCAGGAAGGAGGTTTCCAGGAATGCAGATCCTTTAATCTCTTTAAAGCAATATTCAAGCAGAAGTAGAAATCTGTATGGAAGCCAGGGTGCTCAGGGATGCCAGTGAAGGGGCCAGAGATGGTTGCCTCAGACTTGCTCTCTTTCCTTGACTCATCTGTTACCTGTCATCTCTGGCTATTTCCATAGTTTCTTGCGAAAAATTATGAAATAAATGGCCTGCCCAGCAATGTCTGGGCAAGTAGGTGAACCTCAGGCGTGTAGCCAACTCAGTGCACTTTAAACATCCTTAGGTTTAGTGGATGCTACTTGTTTGAATTTCCTTTGTCAAGAGGCAAAGTTACAACAAATTTGAAGATCTCAAATGGCTTTATTTGCAATTCCAGAATCAGGCAACACTCCATTCCTTAAAATGGAATAAGTGTTCCAACGAGCTGAGCAAAAGAGCTTGTCTTTATAGACAGAGAAGGGCTGAAGAAACCAGAGGAATGAAGACTGTATTCATGCCTTTCAGCCAGAACAACAGAAACATAACTGATAAGTTAATTGCAGGAATTTCAGCTAACTTCAGGCTACCTTTTGCATTTAAGGTTATCTTTTTTTTTAATTCTACTGATAACATGATGTTTGTCCATATTTATGGGGTACATGTGATGCATAGAATGTGTGGTGATCGAGTCAGGGTACTTAGGGCACGAGTCACTTTTGTGTATTGAGAACGTGTTAAGTCCTCTCTACTAGCTGTTTGGAGATGTACAATGCACTATAGTTATCTATAGTTACTCTGCTCTGCTAGCGAACAATAGAACGTATCCCTTCTCAGCATATGTTTGTACTTATTACCCATCCTCTCTGCATACGCTCCCTGCCCCCACACCTTCCCAGTCTCTGGCGTCTATCATACCCTTTACCTTCATGAGATCCACTTTTTTAGCTGCAACATATGAGTAAGAACATTCAATATTTGTCTTTCTGCACCTGACTTATTTTAGATAACATAATGACCTCCAGTTCCACCTACGTTCAGGTTACCTTTTTGTGTAAGGATTAAAGCAGAGAAAACTTCATTATTATGCTGACTCAAGATTGACACTGGCCTGTTTGGCAGATCGCTGTTATCTTTCTTCCACTTTCTCAGAAGTTCAGATAACCACTTAGTTTAGGTTTGGTGACCTGGAGCTTTAGCATGAGCAATGCCATTTTGATTTTGTCTGCCCTGGTGGGGCACAGTATAGGGAGCTTAGTTCAAAACAATGGCTTCTTATACTACTCATTGAACACTTTGAAAGGAAAAAATGCTAATAAACACATTCGGTAGGACTTTAGAAAGTAAAGTTAACACTTTGAAGCCTTGCAGGGCAGGATTTGCCCAAAGATGAAAATTGTGGTGGGTGCCAGGAGAAACCCTGCTCACACCCCATTTCGTTTCCAGGTGTCAACAAGATCCTGAGGGAGAGGACAGGTGATGGTGGCAATAACCAAGCCATCACACCACAACACCTACTTATTTGTTCTGGGCTAGAGAATTTCCAGAGTGCTTTCATATATAACAGCAATAACAATGATGCAATCTTTTACTTGGACCTTTATCTCTTCTATTCTTTTTCAGCCTTCCAAGTTTTTCAAGGGTTCTGATGCCCATTTTACACCTGACAAAACTGAGGCCCAAACCTTTGAGAAACTTGATCACAATCACATGTCTGGCAGGTAGGAGAGTTGGGTGGACACCCAGGTCTTCTGAAAGCAGAGTCTCCTTCCCACTCTCCCAATGCTACTTCCCCATTTTGTTGCTGTCGTCTTTTTATAAAATATTCTGGATCATTTAGGGTCCAGAAGGAAGGCTCGTTTTCCCTCAAATCTTTTGCCTTCCCCAGGCAGACCTGGGCAGCACACTAACCTGGCTTAGCTAACCCCTCTGTGATGGCAGGCATTCCACTGAACGTGGTGACCTCTTTCTGAGTGTCCTTCCCATGGAATTGTGATCTAAAGAACTGGGGTTCCATCTAGCTCATCTTCATGTGCCCAGCACCTAGCCTAGCAACTGGAAGATGAATAAGAATCCCTTCAAACTAAATGTGCTCTGTACTCCTTTGAGCCTGGGCCTTTGATGATATCCTTCTCTTCTGAACCTCTGTAGAACCATGAACTCTCAGCCATATTCTTAGAGCATGTGTATCTTATCTCTTCAGCCTACAGAGTTCTTGAGAGTAAATATTGCATCTGAGTGGCCAGTGAGCCATTCATGGGACCTACTTCACTTCTAGGCAATGTGGGTGTAAGGTAAGGGCCAGTGCCCACGCTCACATGGATGCCTATCCTTTGGCAAGAGCTGGTGGGACAGGTTGGTGTCAGAGCCTAGAATGCCTTGGCAGAGACCTAGCTGGTAAGAGACAGAAAGCTGATGGCCAGCAGCCCAGCCCTTGCCTGGCGTATCAGCGTATCCCTTTCACAATCACCAAAACTGTGTCTCATCACTTTTGCAGATGTGGAATTTTTTGAAGCCAGACAATAGATCTTGGAAGGGATCAAGCTTCAGGGTAAAAAGTTATCACTGCAACTTAATTTGTGTAAAGATCTGCAAACAAGGAAGGAGCAGAGACAAGGAACTCTGTGAACCAGTTGGATCTGAACAGGAATGAACCAGGAAATTGGAACACTGAGTTAGTTAATTAGTGAGTTAGTGAGCTGCTAAGTTGGTTTACTTATGAGGGAGGAAGACCTGTGATGAAAAATAAATTAATTGAAGGCAGTAACAATCAACAATTTCATCAAGCTTTCATCTCTTTCAACCCAATAATCCCACTGTTAGAGATTTGTTCTAAGAAAATAATTGAAGACCAGGAAAAAAGGATAGCACAAATGTGGCTAAAGAGGTATTATTAATAATAGGAATGAATTAGGGGTAACTTAAAGTTCCCTCAGTAATTTTTGAATGCTGATGTAAACTATACTATATTCTCTAAAGCAATATTTTGAAGTCATTCAAATGGGTCATTCATTATAAAGACCACGTTGGAATTATTCATTGTGTGGTGCTGAGGAAAAAGATCAGAACGAAAAATATATTTGTGCTGCACATCTAACACTGTGAAAAAATATGCTTTTTTGGAAAAGACAAGGAAAGAGTGAAAATAGATGATTTGTAAAGATAGCAAGCTTGTGGGTGGCTTTTTATTTCCATAATCATGGTATTATGTTTTTGTATAATATAAAAAAATGTTAATCGGAAATTTAAAAGAATAACACCTTAACAAAAGGTCTATTGCACTCAGCAGTCATCTCAGAGAAGTTTAATATTATACATGCTTTTATTGATACCCTCATTTTCCAGGTTCATATATCACATGCCTCAAGCAAAATGATGCCTCTACATAAAGACTGGGGAAGATTATGAATGTGTGGATTTCAATGCCCTTCCAAATGCACCAGAGCTTATAAATCAAGGGGGATCATATTTAAGAGATCCATGTGGAAAAAAGTTCTGATCTTGTTTGCAAATGTTTCCTAGACGCCCAGATACCACCTGTCTCTCCCAGGTCTCCGTGTCACTTGGTTCTATGAGTTAGTCCTATCAAACATCTTAACAATTGGAAAACCCAGACATCTTCGAGCTCACAGAAGATTAGAGTTCGATGTTCTCAATAAATACCAAAGCTAACAAGGAGAAGGAAATCATCACTACAGAAAACTAAAAACACTCCTTCTCTATCTTTAAACATCCAGATGTCTATCATTCAAGAGTCTTGTTTCTCTAGCTCTCAGAAAGACTTTCCAAGTCTTCCCTGGAGGGTTAGACACCAGATTAGCCCTTGTACTCAATTTGCCTAAGGGAATAACAACTAAAATTGTTAATAAAATTACTATAGCAATACTTAGATTAAAAAAATAAACCATACAGGTTCTGTGCCTGTAGCACAGTGGTTATGGCACCAGCCACATACACTGAGGGTGGCAGGTTTGAACC